>JAZGTJ010010740.1:0-17749 GCA_036877575.1 Botia almorhae
AAAAAAGGCCAGTTGGTTTGCACAGATGAAAACTCAGGCATAGTTGTGTATCCTCTCAGCATAAGGCCATAATCTCAGGAGAGCCATTGAATTTGTTAAAGGATTCACACATTTTGTATTCAGGTCTGATTCTGAACGGTAGAGAAATGATGAAGTGAATGTTCTAAAGCACACCATTCCTGTCTGCATATTACATAAACTCTCTCTCCCAAAATCTCTCTGTCTCGGGAAAAATACGCTCATTCGAGTTTTATGGCTCGTGTTCATAATTCAACGCTACCTTAGACTTAGTCGAATGTTATTTTTGCCCCAAAATCAAAATGGACTTTTCTTGTTCAAAAGAGTTCACACGAGCCCAGAAACATTCCCACTGGCTTTGGTTTCTAGATACCAGGTAATGCATATCTGCCCTCTGAATCTGTAATGAGCTCTCGGATGTGATACTGGAAAAGTGTTATTTAAGTGTTTGGGCGAATGCTTTTATCATGGTTGGTTTAAAAGCTTTTCATATTATATAAGTTTCATATATATATATATATATATAGTTACATATCTAAGAACTTGTGGTCTTGAGGCGAGTGCTTTGATATGTTTTGATAAATTAGGCAGTGGTGCACATATGGACTTTGTGTGTTCGAGTCCGGTTCGCGTCAGTTGTTTCATTTGCTCAGGATTGTTAAGCTGGTGTGTTTTGCCCGTGTTTTGGCATGCTGGATAAACGCGTAAAGCAGATGAGAACCGTGAAATTAGCTGCAGTTTAAAAAAAGTGTTTTGAATCTGTTTTATGGTCGTGATTGGAGATGTTTTGAATATTATCATGACAACTGTTTTTCCACTCTGTTTATTTTATTGCCAACAAATGTTTTTGTCCCTGACAGTTTCATTGTGGTGGAGGAGTCAGTTAATACCGTTAGCATTAGCTCATCACGAGCATTAGCGATTGTATGGTAATAACTGTCTGGCCAATGTTTAATCGGTCCATTGTTGTTTTTTATGTGTAGGATAATACACATAAAGAGCTACAAGCTCTTTATCCTAGCTGACAGTTTAGCTCCTGTGTGACTGACTGTGTTTCTGCAGACCTTTTATATTAGCTGCTAGTGGTTAGTTAGATGACTGCAGTTGTAAAAATGTTTCCCTAGCGTTTCAATTAAGTAATAAATAAATGTTATTTTTAAAGTCCCGGGAATGTTCAGTTGTTTTAGATTAGTTTTTTAGATTTTGTAAATTTCGTTTTTTTGCATTTACGTTATTTGGTTATAAGAACATTATTGAAACATTTGGTCAATTTCATAACATTTCTAAAATGTTCCACTAACAGCTTAAGAATAACATTTTGATATATGATATTTAACGTTAACAAACATCGTACTAACGTTACTGCAGGAACGTTTTTGATAACTTTGAGAGAACTTTAAGTGAACATTAGCCAACGTTCTGAGAACGTTCACTGTTAGCTGGGGAATTAAGATGTCAATGGACATTTTTGGTGTTTTGGACGTCTTCAGGAACCTTTCATGTTAAATTTCTCGTCTCCTTGGTTACAAGGTGACCGTTATTGATTAAGATCATTAGCCTCATCTGATGACCTCATCCATTACACCTGCTCATGCTGTGGGATTAAATAAGTGTCATTACTAATTACTCTCCTGCTTCAATCGTTCTTTGAATCTTCACGTTTAATAAGGATATTAAATTACACGCATTTTTAATGTACGGTTGTTTTAAAGATGATTTGATTTGGCCTGTTGTTATTTAGTGCCATCATAAAGATATGAATAATTCACATTGCTATATCACCTTGTCATTAGGTGTGGAATTATGTCTTTTTGGCCACATTGTATACAGTATCTTTGGTTTGGTGTCATGGGCTCTTAAAGGGGAAGTGTATAATTTTAAAAAAAATGTTGTAATAAATGCTGGCAGATGCCGTAACGACGCCTGGTTTCAAAATTCCAATTGCCCATGTGAAAATATTCGTAAGCATTTTCATAAGCTGCATATTTTTTGGCAAATATTTAATTATATTACAACAGATGTTCCAGCCCAGCTTTTTCCAAAGGCACTTAAAAGCGTAACAGGAACTATTAGAGCAAAACATTCATTATCATGCTTTTGCTTGCCACAAGCGTTGCATAAATGACACACTATACAGTAGAGATGGACCCTGTTTGGGAAGTTCGTAGCCCAAGCAGACTGATTTTCTAAACCTGTTTAAGCTAAGGATTTGGTTTGGAACTCGAGGGACTGGATTATGATTCGTTGCCAAATATTCATCTTGAAAATCCCCGCGGACTGATTTATTAAGTATGTTTGACTACCCTAAAACCTCTCAGCCGGGGTGAATGCAAATCTATGCAAATATGGCAACTTTGTTTTTCATAGTTGCTGTATTTTGTAATATAAGTTTTTTTTTATTTGGCTATTGTTCAGTTACTGATTTGAAACATGAAAGCACCAGAAAGCACCATAGTACCACCATGGACATGGTACCATGTTGCTGTCTTGCTTTTTGGGTGTGTAATGTGGTGCTTTTAGGGGCATGAACTATGCTTATACAGTTAGTTTTCGTAGACATGTAACATGATAGTACAATAGTTCTCGAAGTTCCACAACATGGTATCTTGATAATGGTATTACCCCTTTGGTACCATCACAGTACCGTGCACATGCCGTAGTACTTTCCTATAGGAAAACATTTGGCTTATTTATTTTGCCCTAATGGCCATCACAGAGTATAGCTTTAATATTCTGACAGATGTATGTTTTTCTTCAGGCACGACGAGGCAGCCCAAGGAAGGGGAGGTCCCAGGTGTGGACTACAACTTTGTGAGCGTTGAGCGGTTTATGGAATTAGAGAAAAGTGGGGCCTTATTAGAAAGCGGAACTTATGAAGGTACGTGAAATTCGCTGTTCGCCTCTCTTATCTCAATAAAATATAACAGTTTTTTTAATAGGTTATGTCACACCTGTTACGCCACAGCGGGTCGGAATATGAATTTTCATGCTCTCCGTGTTACTGTAAGAAGGAGCAGGTATGTCTTTGACATTGCGCAGGGGTGTTCAGAACTGGTGCAGCCGGGTCCCCTGAGAACCGACATGGAGGTGTGTGGACTACTTTCGCAGGCAGGTTTCTTCCTGTGAATTCATAAGGTGCCGCATCACAATGGCTTCAGTTTTAGGTGCATAGAGAACGATGTATGAGAACGATGTATGTGAGATGTATGTGAGATGTATGCGAGATGTATGCGAGATGTATGCGAGATGTATGCGAGATGTATGCGAGATGTATGCGAGATGTATGCGAGATGTATGCGAGATGTATGCGAGATGTATGCGCGATGTATGCGCGATGTATGCGCGATGTATGCGCGATGTATGCGCGATGTAAGCGCGATGTAAGCGCGATGTAAGCGCGATGTAAGCGCGATGTAAGCGCGATGTAAGCGCGATGTATGCGAGATGTATGCGAGATTTTGTCTGTTCCCCAACACGCTAGTTTTGGTAACACATTAATTTTTTTTTTTTGGGTGTCATCTGGCATTCGTTCAATCTGTCAGACTTGAGCGTATTCACCCTAAAACGCTGAAAATTAATTATCGTTTTACTTTTGACATTTCAGCTAATTGTTAATTAAGAAATTGCCAGAGTTTTATAGCTTCGACAAATTCCCTTTAGATGTAAATCGGTGCGAAAACACAAGGTTCTGTGTCACGGTACGTATTGCATTGTTAATTGATCAGCTAATTGGTTTCCAGCGGGGGGTGCCCGGTCCTTCTCCCGGAAGGCCAGTGTCCAGGGTTTAGCGCCAACCCCAATCAAACACACCTGAACCTTAAGGCTAAAGTCTGCAGGACACCAGCCCTCCAGGAACACGACTGGGCATCCCTGCTTTACGGCTTATACCGAGAGCTGTAAACATTTGTATTGGCAATTAATTCAACTAAATCAATTAATCAAATGAATCATTGCATTGTAGGTGTATCGAGTTTATGTGAATTTTTGGGGGGTTGAGGTAATTTGGTCAATTTTAAAGTCAGATGTTCCCAGTTAGCTGTTCTGGGTCACAGGCTGTGATTTAAGTGAAGTTTTCCTTCCCCTTTTGTGAGCTTCTCTGTTCTTTTCCCCACAGACCTGCAGCTGAATTTAAAAAGCCAGCGCGGCACTCGCAAATCGGTGCGCGTTTTTAATCGTTAAACAGATTTCCCTCGATGCACATGATTTCTTTTCAATCTTCAATGAAACGATTGGCTCGCCAATGAACGTGGGTGCTAAAACAGTAAACATCACACGGATATAAAAAAACTCCGGCAAAGTTATTCAAAACATGATTGAAAAGTTAAAAAAGTCGCGCCACTGTTTTGGCATGCCAAGCAGCTACGGAGCGTGTTTTGACTCCTCGCAGAGTTTGGAACGCCACCAAGACGCAAATTACGAAAGTTTGACCAGGCGTTGACGCACAGCTGATGGAACGGAACAGAATGCATTGTGTTGTGAGGCATTTACATTAAACTGAATTCAAGGCTTGTACGTCTAGTGATCAGCTAACGAGTTTATTGTTTTGGAGACAGAGTTCTCAAATAATTAATATATATTCTCCAAGAGAGTTTTGGCATGCTGGTTGTCTGTAGAGGAGTCAACAAACCTGCAAGCGGTTTTGTGTCGTTCTGTATCACAGTACAACTGATAGTTTGTTTGAAAAAAGTGATTACAGCTTTAATGATTATTTATTTGTTGAATATATGTTATTACTTATTAAAGAGCCGTATTTGAGATTTATTCCTGAAGCATGCATCTGAATTGAGGCTTGTGGACGCTGTCTGATTAATTACACAGGGCTTCTTTAACTAGTTGACTAGTGGTTCAAACTACCCACCTAATAGTCGATCATGTAAATTTATATTTTTCTAATTCCTAATCAAAATGCACATCTAAGCATGAAATGGTGATGATAATAAAAATGATAACCAGAATGAATTCGGGTGGGTTTAATTGGACGTACTGTCACTGTGAACTTTGCCAACCGTCAGCACTGATGGAAAAGATGTTTCCTCATCTCGCAAGCTCTTTCAGGAGTCCTCTGGGAAATAGACGACCCGTCTCTTTAAATTACGGATCGTATAATACTTACCGAATGAACTCCACACGCTCCCCAAACGCGCCAATAAAAAAAGTGTCCTCTGATGATCCTAGATAACTTCTATGGCACGCCGAAACCTCCAGCGGAGCCCACGCCCATGCTGTTTAATGTGACGGACCAGCTCCTGCCCGGCGCCCGTCCCAGTGCAGAGGGAAAGAGGAAGAGAAACAAGTCCGTCAGCAACATGGAGAAGGACAGCATCGAACCACCAGAGGAAGAGGAGGAAGACAGCCCCGTTGTCAATGGCAACGGCATCGCCATCACACCAGGTTTATAACTCATTATTGTTAAAGAAATATGTCGTTTACTCACTCTCATGTCATTCCAAGCTTGTTTCTGAGGAACACAAAAATATTTGGTATGTTGGCAACAGAACAACAGTGGCACCCATTGACATCCACTGTATAGACACAAAACCACTAAGACAATTCTCAAAATATCTTGGTTTGGGTTCCACAGAAGGAAAAAAGTCACGTTTGTTTGGAATGACATGAGGGTGAGCAAATGATGGAACCATTTTCATTTTGGGGTGAACTGTCCCTTTAAGAACAGGGCCGTCGAGTTCATTGTGACCCTGCTTTTAGTACAAGCTTAATTCGTAGTGCAGGATGTTTCAAAGGAGCGTTTGTTTGATGGGTTATTTAAGCGTTTCTTTTACGTAACTCGGAGTTCTGAATCAGACCGAGACGTCGATGGGAATTATTCTGTAATAATAAGCTGTGTGGTTAGTTATGCAATTCAGCCATCGGTTCAGTGCATACAGCCTCGAACAACAGCCTTTGGCAGTGGAATGACAGCTTTATTGCTTCCTGTTTTACACGAGTCACATGTATTAAAATAATTGAAATACTTCGATTACAGTACAACGTACATGTTGTGGTACTGTACCTGGATGCTCAAAGTTCTGACTGACACCTCAGTCGTACAAATGAGTTTGATGGATATCCCATAATGCATTTCATATTGTTGACATGGACCGAATTTTTTAGCATTTCCTTCCCCCTCAAATATTCATAAAAATACGGTTTATGTATTCATACAAGAGTTAGCATTTTATGATGTTGACATTTGGGGGTATTAACTGGGCAGAGTTATTTTTACGTACCTGTCTGGATTCTACCCACCTGCCTTAAACGTCTGACTGGATCTGACTGGATTTTCAGATACTCGAAACAGTTGGTTTGATGATTCATACAAACACTTTTTTTGCACCCTAATACATTTTATTATATTGACAAATTGATGACAGAGTCATTTTTACACACTTGGATTCTGGCAGTTGATGTTATTATGCAGCAAATTCATCGGCCATTTTGTAATCTTATCACATGGCGACGTTAAATTTAACCTGAATTTGTTGCGTGTGTCAGGCTGCTAAATCACTGCTCTTGTTTACGCACAGTCTTGTCAATTTTGCTGCGCCGTATGTAAATTGTCCTACGCCGCCTGCCGTATGTCACACTGATGTTTTTGCCCGTGTGCAGGGGACGGCGCACCGAGCCGACCCAGAAAAAGCTGCTGTCCCGGGCGACTGTGCCAGGCTCGGTCGCTGCCCACTTCTTCCTCATAATCAACTGTCAAATCAGTCTCTCAGTTAAAAGGTCACTCCTGACTCCGATTCATTCTGTTTGCCTCACAGAATCAAGTGAGCATGAGGACAAGAGCACGGACGCTTCTGGGGACGTGCCCGCCCAGCCGTGCCCACCTGAGACCCCCACCCTCACCGCCACAGACGCGCCAGAGGAGGACGGAGAGGCCCCCAAATCCCCACAAGACTCCCAGGAGAATGATGAACTGGGCCCCCTGCCAGACAACTGGGAGATGGCCTACACGGAGAAGGGAGAAGTTTACTTCATAGAGTGAGTGACGTGTACTTTAAAGCATACTTCATAATGATGGAGTCGTGAACACATGGGCTCTGTTCCAAAACGTTGTGAGCTGCCTATAGAGGCCGCGTTTGGCGGCAACGTAGGTGGGCATCTCGGTTATGTGGCCTTCTAAGCTATCTCGTTTTAGCCGTTTAACTCTGACGTAGCGTCGTAAAAGAAATCCCATAATACCCAAGTGCAAATTTGGTCCCTAATTTTCCCCCAAATTTGGTGTAGAGTGTTTCAAATCAGACGCTTTATATATTTTGTAATAGTTGTATTCTTGACTTAAAAGACAGCTGTCTTTGTAGGCAGCGAAGAATCCCTTTAGGTTTTGGAATGAAGCCACAAAGTCCTACCAGTTCTGTCACTGTCAACTCTTATGCAGATTGTTACAGACACGTTATTGTTATTTATGCGCACCGTACCGAGATTGCCGGGTTCGGTCTTTATTGCATTTGGCTGTTTGGAAACCATTTGTTTGTCCTCGGTACACGGTAACACTTTGATTAGGGATAAATTGATGCATGGGATTATGCGGAGGCATGAATCACAACCATGAATGAATCATAAAACTGAATCAGACTGCCAGAGTAGCAGAGGAACGAAAACGATCTTGATGGCAAGAGAAAGACGCTTCCCTCCCTCCCACCGTCTCCCAGCGTTTAACGAGAGGCCAGGGACTCGTTATAAGTATTGATTGTCACGCCTACACCGACTCAAGGACTTGTGGGATATCTTGTCTAGAACGTTTGCAAGGTTTGTCCAAACATTCTGTATAACTCGTGTTAAGGGGAGGGACCTGGTCAATATACGCTAGTTTTTAATATTTGTTAAATATGACGTGATTACGTTTAATATTGCGTGATACGTTGCGATCTTTTAATTGTTTTTAATCGGGATTTGAATCTTTTCTCTTGGGTCTGCGTTGGTCTTCGGTGTGAAATTACATTCTTGGCCCGTTCGGATTTTGGTCAAATAGAAATTTAGCTGAACGCGACAAATTTCCGCGACTTTCCGCTTCTCATCTGAACAACTTGGCAAAACCGGTGCGACAATGTAGCTATAATATTATGAAATAAAATATCACCGTACTTAGAAATGTTCATGCTTTGGTTACTGTGTAACTACGAATAGAATTTCTAAAATTCTAAATGTTTACACAACCTAATTTTTGTATTTTTCTAATTATTTGTATTAAACCTAACTGTTGTGTTTTTGTATATTAAGTTCGAAAACTTTAACGTTTTAGTCTTTTAAAGCATTTTTCTCTGTTCTCTTAAGTCACAACACAAAAACGACGTCATGGCTGGACCCTCGACTAGCGAAGAAAGCCAAGCCCCCGGAGGAGTGCGAGGAGCACGGTAAGTGTGCTGACATGTGAACGCGTGTTCCTCGCGTTATGCGTGGGGAGCTGCGATGTCGTGACCTCAGCTCGTATATGTTCCTCTGGAGGAGGTGTGGAGGCGTGAGAGAGTATGACAACTGGGATTCCCACTTAACACAGAATCAGTTTGTTCGTGATGTCATGACATGCGCACAATGTGTCCTGGGTTGATGTCAGATCCAGTATCACAGACTGCTAGTTCATAATGTTTAGACGCTGTTTATGAATGATAATCTTGACGGTATCGGCAGATCTGTGCTTTTATAACAGATGCACCTATTTATCTGTTCATTTATTCATCCTTCTATAAAGCCCTTCATTTTTCTATGTTTGATTTTTTTTTTATTCATTCATTTTTCATGCATTCATATAGCTAGTCATTTATCGAAAATAAAGCCTCTGTTCCCTATGCATCTATTTCTGTATCATATTTATCATTCATCCATCCACCTATCCATCCATACATACTTAAAGTCGCCTAGTTTGCACATTCATTCTTTAATTCATTCATTCCTCTGTGCATTTATTAATCTATGCATTATTCATCTATACATGTGCTTGTCCATACATCCATCTATACATCCATTCATTCATTCGTTCGTTCATTCATTCATTCATTGATCTATACATTTAGCTATCTTAAATTTATTCATTCATTCATATATTCTTGTCCACCTATTCATCCTCCATTCATAATTCATGTATTCATTTATTAACAGTTGTTTGTACATTAATCAATCCATTTATCAATCACATTCATCACAGTCATTCATTCCTTTCATCACAGTCATTCATTCATTCATTCACACACACACACTTTTTTTGTGGCCAGTTTTTGTGAACCCCATATTATAATGCTTGTTAGCGTGGTGTGTTCCGTCGCATGCTGTGTTTTTTGGCTGTTGTCTTAGTAGCTGGGCTGATAAACACGCACGGTGGGTTAAAATCCACCATCTTTGAAACCCTCTGTTGAATTAAAATGCAATTTAATGGGGCCAGAAAAATCAATATCTCTTTCCGTAGGCCTTTTGAAGTGCCACTGTGTGACATTCCTTCTAATGTGCTTCCCCTATTACAACACAGAGCTGTTTTTTGGCAAGTCCACGCACCTAAATAATCTCACACGCATATTTATTATCGATTTCCACTGTGTACGATAACAGTTGGTGCGCACAAGTCACTCTGTGTATCGTAACGTTTATCTGAGGTTTCTCCGCGCCTGTATTCAGAGGTCAGACGTTGTACGTGATATACAATTTTATTTACGTCTTTGTTGGCTTAGTTTAGTCGACGTACGTTGCCATCAGAGAGTGCCGTCTGCGTGTGCCAGCCCAATGTTGCCTTAAAAATAGATTAAACCTTTTGTGGAACATTTCGGTGGAACTTCAAAGGCGTGCCGGTCTACGTTAATGACAACAGAATACATTTACCATTGTTTTGAAGCTCTTTTGTTTTGAAGCTCTTTTGTTTTTTATAAGAGCCCAAATTGTGGAGGACTTTAAAAGCCACACACACACATATATATATTTACACTTGGGCATTCTATGCACCCATATATACATAAGCCACTCAGTGAATGAAAGAGCCAGAGAAAGAGACTTCTCCCATAGTTGCCATGGCAACTGCGGATGGAGCACCATAGGTTTAAGGAGGCTTGAGGAGAAAAATATTTAAGGTGGTCCGGGTTAAGTTCTCTTCCTCCAGGAACAAAGGTCCTTTGTTTACAAACAAATCTACATGTGGGGGACGGGAAGGGAACCTGCTGTTTTTAAAACGCATGCGTGATATGATCATAATATTAATACATTCATTTTAGACAAAGCATAAGTAAAATTACGCGTTAGCTATTGCATTAGTCACATGAGTGATTTATAGGCTATTTTTAGCATGTTTACCGTCGTAAACATAAACATTTATACGCCTTAAATGTCTTCCATTCAAACATATATAAATACATTCCGAGATAAGATTACGGCAAAGCTACCGTAAGTCTAGCCAAGGTTATGTGACACCTCGCACTTTTTTCCCATTAAGAAAAGTGCCACCATCTGGAGCGCTACTCGCCCGCCCGTTCTCTCTCTGTCTCCAATGAACGGCATGCACGTGACACGTACAAGAACCTCATCGCGTATCCCGGTGAATGACACTTCGCACCTCGCGGATGACAGCCCGCGAAGGGTCTTTGCTTAATATAAACCTCAAATATGAGACTTGCTTGTGGTGTCATAGACGGGGTCAAGCATTATTGGATGCTGTATAGCTGCCTGTGTGTGTGTGTGTGTGTGTGTGTGTGTGTGTGTGTGTAGGAGGGAATTGATTGCTGGGTAGGTGCGAAAACCTCGTTGGCCGTTGCACCTGCTCCCACCTCCCTCAGCACAGCGATTTGTTCAGCTGCACCTATAAACACAGGATGGCTGTATTATTATTATTATTATTATTGTTGTTGTTGTTGTTATTATGATGATGATGATCATCATAAATTATTCCTCTTACTGTGAAGTGACATATTTACGTTTTTACAAGAGAACGTGATTGGTGCTTGACCGCTAGGGTGTTGTAGGTGGTTGTCATGGTGTTGCTCTGTGGTTTATAGCACGTTGCTATGGTGTTGCTAGGGTGGTTCAGGTGGTTGCTAGGACATTTCTAGATGGTTCTTTATAAGCTTATTTGCTTATTATGCAAGTCAGAAGAGCCCATCTTAAAGTCTTTATAATATTTTGGTCCCAAGATATAGCTCAGGCCCCTCCAGCAATATATATTTTTTGCCTGTCAGGTCAGAAAAATTCAAAGAAAAAAGCACTAATTAATGGTGATTTAACTCAGGCTATTTTTACCCGTTTTTAAAGTGTGTTTTTTGCCTGTCAGGTCTTGGGTTTAAACTCAAGTTTAAAGCAAGAGTTAATTAACAAAGACAGGTGGAGTTTGGAGAGAGAAAACACATCACTGCTCTTAATTTACATGTGTATTGCGTATTGTTTGTTCACGCATGCATAGATGACTTAATTTGCATGCGTATTTGTGTGCATGTGTGCGTGCGTGTGTGATGGTGAACAAGACTCCTCCATGTCCCACTGGTGATGTTTAGACAATTACCGCACGAGTCTGTGCACGTACCCCGTTTGTGTTGTCGTTTTAACGGTATCAAATTCAGGAGAAAACAGACGGTAAATAAAAACGTTTAGAATGTTGCACACGATGAGCCCTGTGTTGTCATGGTGATCTCGCCAGCCCTTTAATTTGTTTCGTGCGTCTCAGAGGGATTGCATTGCATTAAAGCACGTCGGCTCTAACCCCAGGGCTGCCAGACCTCCTCATATTTAGGGCTGCGCGCCTTGATTAAGGTTTGTTTTACACGTTGACTGCCAGCGCGAATGGCCCGCCGGATTGTTCGGTGCGCAGAATAAAATTCCCGCGTGTGGAGAGCGTGTTTGTTTTAAACGACTTAAGAGACTGATTTGAATGGATTATCTCATGACTGTAGGCATCCTTCAGGTTATCGATTCTCTGGACGGGCTTTACCGCGATGAAAAGTATGAGCAATGTTTTCATGACACGGACGGTTCGTGCTGTGCATTAAAGAGCTGATTTCCAGGCCGCTGTTTCTGAATGTTCTGCGCACTCACTGTAAATTAATCCCAGAGTCTCCGAGATTGCTCGTTCGTGGCTCATGAGATCAGTTGTCAGTTCTTAACGGCTTTATTTCTCAGTTATGTCTCGGTTGTTTCTCTTTTTAGAATGCATAAAAAAGGAAATAAAATTTCTCAGACGAAATAAAAATTTTTCTTAAGATTATTTTGCATAGACATAAAAATACGTTAGGCTCAAAGTTTAAATAGATTAGAGATATCATATTAATAATGTTAGTATGTCTCATCTGGTCAGCGAAGGATTTGAAACATTTTCTTTGAAAGTTTCCAGAGTCGTTCACAGACTTTTGTACCTTGGCGATCTGGGCCGAGACATTTTTGAGATCTTTACTGAAGACGCTGGCGTGTCACGTGAAGCTACACAGTATAAAACACATTTTAAGCTGTTAAGTGTACGTTATAGATACAGTATAAGGAGAACAAAAGCATTCATCCACACAATCTGTTAGACTGCACAATCTCCTTATTTCTTTCTGCAGAACTTCCGTACGGCTGGGAGAAAATAGATGATCCCATTTACGGCAGTTACTATGTCGAGTAAGTTGTGTAAATTTCTTCTTCAAGCATTTGTCGAACCCGAGCCCGTCTCCAATGCTGTGTGAGTGCACAGGAGGAGGGTCCTGGCGTGATGAAATATCTGCTCGTTCTGCCCCACAGCCACATAAACAGAAGGACACAGTTTGAGAACCCCGTCTTAGAGGCCAAGAGAAGAATCCAACAGCAAATACAAGGTCAAAGTTTATCTGCGCTGCCTTTGCCCACCATATACAGAGGTACAGCTTTACTCTGTGGCCCACGTATTGCATCTTCATTCCATCTCCATTTGGTCTTATTGTGGTCTTCTTCATTATTTGCTTGCTCATGTGTGTCCTACCTCCATACCACTTTAGCGTGGTGTCCAGACCTTTAAAGAACATTGAGGTCATTTTGAAAGGGTGTTCCTCTGAACGTTCCTGGGGGGGTTTTGTCTTCACAGAAAAGCCTCCGTTCACGCGGGACGCCACGCAGCTGAAAGGGACGTTCCTCACGACGGTTCTGCAGAAGAGCAACATGGGGTTCGGCTTCACCATCATCGGTGGAGACGAACCGGATGAGTTCCTCCAGGTGAAGAGCGTCATACCTGAAGGACCTGCTGCACAGGATGGCAAGATGGACACAGGTGAGATTAAGACATCTTTAAAACATCTTTAAAACGTAAGCATCTGCTTTATCGAAATGTGATCAAATTATTATGCATAACTAGAAATATTGCTACATTTTATATATATATATATATATATATTTTACTATATTTTTTATCAATTTTATGGAATAATGTTTTTTTGTTCATCTCTAAATCCTGCTGCTTATGAGCAGGTTGAAAAAAACAGATTTCCTCAGACTTATTGTATATAAAATACAATTTAATTATAGCAAATTAAACCATTTAATTATAGCAAATTATGCTATTTAATTGTAGCAAATTAAAGCATTGGTAAAATCAAACGCTAAATAAAATCAGTTTATAATTAGGTAGCTTTATTTTCCACTAAACCATGTCACTTGATGCATCCATCCATGGTTAACGTTGCCAAGAAATTCGAACAATGCTAGCAAAAACGCGATTATTTTTTCCCCACATCAGCGGGCTGTTACCGTCCACTCAAATTCCCATATCGGAATCATGTTACTGCCCTCTTTTAATACGCTGACCCTGGCCGTTACAAACGGTGCTTAGCATTGACCTCGCGTCTCGAGAGGAAACCAGGAGCGCGTCTCTGTAGCTGCTGCTAGACAACAGTCCTTACTAGCTTACACAGAGCTAGCGCAAGGTCGCGCCTGTCGCAGTGTGATTTTCTTCTGATGAAGAAGACTGTTTGAGTGAGTCATCACAGTCGCTGCCTGAAGCATATTTGTGATGTTTTTCATAAATGTTCTGTTCCCTTCTAGAGGAACACACAGCCGAGCGCGGGAAACTTTTGTAGTCGCTACAAGTTTTCGTTTCTGGGTGGCTTCTTGTTCCTTACTCGCGTATTTAGTTTTAGAAGAGGACAGAGGGAGCGAATCACATCTTCGAGCTTTGAAAATGACATCACTTCCCATGGCCCGGCAGATGATTGTGCTGGCACGAGATCTGTGTACATATGCCTCGAGCTAGCATTGCAGTTTGGGGTTTAGCTGGATAATTGTAGGTTGTAAGAACGCTTCCATGACGTTTCCATTAGTGACGTTAAAAGGTTCTTTTGAAAGATTTAGCAATGTTTAAAAGGTCCAATTATTTAGATGTTGATTTGATGTTATTGTTTGGTTATGAGAATGTTATTCGAACATTTTTAATTCTGTAATGTTTTAATAACGTTGCGCTAGCTACTTATGAGTAAAGTTTTTTATATGAATAGTATATAACATGTTAAAGAAACATTCTACTAACGTAACATGTTAGCCAACATTCTGAGAACGTTTTGATACTGTGTTATTTAATGGACGTTGTTCATAAACATTTCAGGTAAAGATGTTCTTGTTTTCATCTACATGCTTAGTGTGCTCACTGGATCCTTTGTTTTTACCTCAGGTGATGTCATTGTCTACATCAACGACATCTGTGTATTGGGCACCACCCACGCTGATGTGGTGAAACTCTTCCAGTCTGTTCCCATTGGTCAGAGCGTCACCCTGGTGCTGTGCCGCGGTTACCCCCTCCCCTATGACCCCGAGGACCCCTCCGCTAGCTCCTCCATGCCCCCTTTGGGTCTAGTAGATCACCCTTTGCTTCTCAATGGGCGGAACAACTACGAAAATTACATGGAGTACATGTCTTTGACTGGTCGCTTGGTACCCGAGCATGGGGAGGGCCTCGCCCCTCACCCCCACCCTGGAGACACCCACCTGGATGGTTCGCAGCCTCCTTCCCTGACCACACCAGGACCCCCACCCGACGACAGCGTCTCCATGGCTTCATCTTCAGGAGCGACGACCGGGGCCCAAGTGGCCCCTGAGCTCTTGAGTCTCACCATAACCAAAGGTGCCGAAGGTTTCGGGTTCACCATTGCGGACAGTTCCACAGGGCAACGGGTCAAACAGGTGACGTGTCCACCATTGTTCAATTCAGTACACTGCAGGGGTCTCACACTCATATTTTTAGGGGCCCAAAGGCAGATGGTGTTTTCCATTGGGGGCCACTGGTTACTTCATACAATATTAATATATGGAATGACGTAGCAGAGTTTGATGTGTTGAAGTCTGTGTTCGTTTGAGTTCGTTTATATATATATAAGGGCTAAAAATAAATAGTGATCAATAAAAAAAAAAACTGTTTTAGTTGGATAGTTTTATGTTTTTATGTTTGTTTCATGCCTGGAAGCACTTTGAGTTGCATTTATGTATAAGTAGTGCTATACAAGTAAAATCATTATTATTATTATTAGGCAAAATAGCTACGCTAAAATAGCTAAGCTATCCACATAACTACAGAACAACATTAAGGGGCAAAAAAAAAGCTCAATTTGAAGTATTAGTTTGAGACCCCTGTTGTGATGATTACATGCACGTTTATCAAGCATCAAGCGTGTCATAACTTTGGATGCGTTGTGATCAGGTTCTGGAGCCTCAGGGTTGTCCGGGGTTATGTGAAGGAGACCTGATGGTGGAGATTAATCAGAAAGGTCTTCAGGGACTCAACCACACGCAGGTGGTCCAGCTGCTCAAAGACTGTCCGGTTGGAACAGAAGCTACGCTTGTCATTCAGAGAGGAGGGACAGCAGGTGCGCGGTCATACACCTCTCGTCTTTAAAAGGATGCTGGGTAAAAAAAAAGAACACAAGGTCTTGGAATCTCACTTGGTTCCAAAATGAAGTTGACCTTTTTCAAAACGAGGCAGAAAATGAAATATTTTGCGATCATTTACTCCCTCTCGTAGTTCCAAACTTGTACGAATTGCTTTGTGTAAAGAACAGACTGAAGTGACTTAAAAATCTGCCCCTGCATCGTAACTCTTTAATCTCATCTGCATGAGCTCAGAAGCAAATGCAATTTGAGATCTGTGGCAGATGGCGAGATTTTCAATTAAAACGTTATTCCAGTCAGAACAGATATTGTGTAAAAATCGCTTTTGAATATGTTAATGTGCCTCAGTTCGGGCGTGTATGCGAATGGAGTTTTGAAAGTGGCGGAGCTGGTCTTCTTAGGTTTTGGTTGGAGGGGCACAAAACGCAAAGTAATTTGTTCCTTTTTCACTTTGAGCTTCACAAGAAAGGTTTTGCGTTTGGTTCTCTACTGTGAACCTCCGCAGAGTCTGCCTCGAGCTTTGTTGTGGCGAATTCTGAAATAAGAGAAAATTCTTGCCATAAATGTACTGCTCCCCACCAAACGTCGCAATATAATGCCAATTTGTCTGATGCAAAACGTTATTTTTAAAATAACTGGAGTCGGTGATGTTTATTGTGCAATTTAAGCAAAGCCTTAGTATAAGATTGTGTACTGTATCATCGTTCAACAGCAGCTGGTGACAGTTATTAGCATGTTCAGAATGTAGCCAAACTAATCTGCTAATTCTGTGCGAGCACACTTATCAGAACGCTTAGTTTCATTAAAACGTCCGCGCGGCGCGCAAGGCTTTATCGGCGTTCTTAATTAGGGTGTTCTTTGAATGAAAATTAATGAGGCAATTAAAGAGAAACATGCTACAGTCACTCCGCGCGTACAGTTATCCCGGCGCTTGTTCTTAGGACGGTCAAGCTTTGCTATAAACCGCTAGCCATCAAAGTCACGTCCTCGCATCCCGTAATTACACCGCGAGTTTGTTCTCACTTCCTCCCTCTCCTATTTATGGCTATATCGAGGGCTTTGACCTTAAAGGACCTTTCAGAAAACACCCTACAGCCTCTCTCGTAACAAAGCGATAGACGGTCCTGGATGAGTGTGAGACCGTTCAGTTCCCGAGCCGGCATTCTGCCAGGGATCCAACCACGACGGCCATGTTCACTGTTCTTCCCCCCAGATCTCTAATTAAAGCGCAGCGCTGAGCTGAAGGATATAAACAAGGGGAAGTTGTGACAAATCAGAACGCAGGCCGGCTCTAGGGGGCCGGATTTATGTCGAACAGACCAATCGGAGCGCGAGGCAGCCCAGCAGGGAGCGCTGAGGGAAGGTTGCGAAATAGATGCTGATTGAGGAGCCGTAATTTATTCTTTGTGACGCGAAGAGCTTATATTATCATAATTTACATTCATTTACATAAGTTTAGCTATTTAAAGCAGCAGGATGAATGGCCAAATAAATGTCAAGACGAGCATAATTTTACAGCAGAACAAGGACGTGGTCACACATGCGGAATTATTTCGGCTGCTGCGGCGAATATGGGCAACAGGATATGATGTAATGCCGTAAGGCTTCTGTTTATAATAAATAACAAATAATAACGTTTYAAAATGTTAAAATGCATTATCTGTTACACTTCCCCACAAGATTGCGAACCACGGCGCTTTTAATCATTGGCGGGGTTAATCTGTGATATTTAGCTATTCGGCTCAGAAAACACCCTCAAGTCTGTTATTTTAATATAATTAAGAAAAAAATCTGCTACATTGACAGCCTTAATGTAAAATAATATGTATTTTGTTAGTATTCGTATCCAAACATTTATTCCTCGTTAGCACTAAATCATTAATAGAATTATTAGCAAGAACTGGAAGCAGAACCGTTGAATTCCAGCATACGGCACACAGACGCT
>JAZGTJ010010741.1:0-17747 GCA_036877575.1 Botia almorhae
GGTTTCGTTAGAGTTACAGTGTTAGAGTCACCATGAAATCATACTATTCTTATTTTTTGTGGAATATTGAAGTATTGATTTTAAATCATTTATCAGTGTACATCATTATTATTTTTTTTTATTCAGATGTCCTTGTAACCTATAATCAAAAACTTTCTCTCTGGAACAGCAGACCTTCTCTGATGACATCAGTGTGATCAGTTAATTCCAAGAAAAAAAAAAAGCCACACCCTCCATTTTTCACTTTAAATTATATCAGAACACTAAAGTCGGTTGCAATTTTTGGTTCACCCGGGCTTAAATCACAACAATCAAAAAAGCATCTAAAATAAAAACGAACAAAAGTATGATTTTTGGTTTTAAGTTGGCTCTAGGCAGATTCCCAATGACATCGAAGTGTTCAGCAGGGGATAACACTGAACATGCTTGGTAAGGAACAGTGGTGTTGTTATCTGGGTTGAGGAGCCCATTTCAGAGGGAAGCCCCTGAGAATGAAGCACTGCCCCCTGCACAGATACCGTCACCAATCCTGTTCCCTGGGCTATGAGGCTCTGTCAGCTGAGAGCAAGACAATGTCTTTTTGGATTGACATGACATTTTAGGTAGAGTGTAAATGAAACCTTTCCAAATGAGAAGTGAGGGAAAATGATAGATGGAAAGGTAACTGGTACCAGCTTGTGGTTGGTATTGATTTATGAGGACAGAGATAAGGGAAAGCCATGGATAATCACATTCTCAAACAAAAGAGAATGTGATTATTGGAACTTTACCTCATATACAGACAGAGATAGAAATAAGATAAATACAAAGAGTGTGTGTGAAAGACAGAAAAAGGCAAAATACAAGTGATTTTATTTGCTGTCCTCAGTAACCTACCTTGGACACTGCAACTAAACCTCTGGCCAGCACTCTCTGGGTTACATATGTAAGTGTTGTATAAAGGGAACAGAGTGTGTATGTGTATTTGGGCTTCTACATGAGTTTTCTCTCAGAAACGATCCATTGGCAGTCAAGGGGGGTCTCCTCTGCTCTCTGGTCCAGAGAGCAGAGAGCATGAATCCCTAATTCACGCTGGCCTCCCTGCAACATCGTTGCACATTAATCCCCCTGTCAGTGGGAAGGCAGATGGAGGAGGCTAAACTTGTCCTCCTCTAATCCCCCAAAAGCATTTTTTCCTCTTAAGCACAAGGAATAGTCTAGGGACAAACTACAGGGCAGACAGCATATGGATGACAGACAGCATAACCCATCCCAATGTTCCTCCCTGCACTGACTCAGGTGGAATATTATAAGTTTAAAGGAATTTTTGAGAGATGATGTTGCATGATGAGTCTGTAAGGGTAAACTGTAACACGGGTTTCTGCAAAAATTGACCGTAATGCAGGCATCACACATCACACTGCTTATTTTCATCTGTCTCCAATCCTGTGTGTGTCTGTTTATGTGTGTGTGTGTGTGTGCTAAAGCTCACAATTCTATGCATCAAATCTTACAAGTTTCATTGGCCTTAATTTGTTTATGTTAATAAAACCATACCAATACGCCCATCGCTTTCAAATAAGCTTCATAATGCATAATATTGAAAACATGCCATAATACATAATTCACAGATTCATTCTTGTGAAACAATTTGATTTATATTTTTTATTATCCACTCTATCATGATTTCTCATGATGAAAGGAAAATATACAACATCCAGCAGTATTTTATCTAAAGATATTAAAATACATATATTTTCCAGCTCATTTTCTATTTCCTTTAAAGCAAAGCAAAAAAGAATTGGTTGAAAGTATCTCTGGTTGAATGTGTCTGACAAATAATTAAATGAATAAATGTAATGTAAGCTGTAACAACGTCAGTGTTAAGAGAGTGACTTTTGGAGTACAATCATCAGTATTAGCATTATACTGTATAACTGAAAAGACTAAGAAATTAATCAAGTATGCCATCTTGTCACAAAAGGTCTGAGCATGTTTTTTCAATGTCAGTACATCATTAATGGCTAAAAGTGTGTTCAGTCATAGGTAAATGACCTCATGTGGGTTCTTTCCATTCAACAAGTATCCTTTATCAACCAAATTAGATTTTTCAGTCCAATTTGTCCATTGATTTAACATGCTTGCCCTCTCAAATCTTTGTCTAACTGGAACCGTCAACAAGACATGTGACATGCACGTACCCTTGCTCATTCTCATCAATAAAAATTAATAGAGAAAGCGGTCAAAGGATGTGGAAAGAAAACGAATCCTGGCTGTAATGAGAAAAGTGTGTTAAGTGGAGGTGAAAGTCTTGCTGAAGGTGAAGGTAAAGGATTTTGTCTTTCAATCTGATGCCATGTGAATTTCATGCTTGATAAGAGCTAAAGCATGTGTTTCATATAGATACGCCTCGAGCCCTTCCACTGATGAATGAATCACCCAAGGCAAAAATATATACATGACATAAGAAATTTTTTATGTCAGTTTAGGTTCAAGACATCGCAAGTGAGATTTCAGATTGAGCCCAACAGTTTGCAAGTCCTTTACCACCAGGACTAAAACAAGTAATGAAAGTTATCCTGAACTACTTTTTAAGGAAAAGTACACAGGAACGTTTTGGAAACCAGCAGTTTCTGAAAGTTTGGCTCACCTTAATCCATGCAAAGATAAGCAAATTCTTGTTTTTGACCTCAGACTTATCGCAAAAGTTGTTTTCCAGCCCATTCACTGTTTTATAATGCATTCATAAACACTTTACAGGTGCTAATACTTTCTCTCTCACACAAAAATGCACACACAGCTTTTTCAGAGGGTAAAAAGAGTGGGTAAAGAGGGTAAAAAGCACCAGCCTAAAACATCAGCGTGTGTGGCAGAGCCTATCAAAGTGTGTGTACACTGCAGCACAGCATAATAGTAGCAAATATCATGGGTGCCTTCAATAAGGAGAGCAGAGGCATTAAACTAGCAGGCAGCAGACCAATGATAAGGTTTCATAGGCCATGCTGAAGAACAGCAGTAAGTAATGGGTTAGATAGAGTAAAGCTATGGAGGACTGGTGAGAGAGGAAGTAATGTGTGCCATTCATCATTATTCACCCCTCGCTTTTTTCCTCCATTCTACCTTGTCATCTTTCACCCTGACGTGAACTATTCTCTCAATTTTTCAATTTCGGAGCTGTGCCACTCGCTGTTGCCTTCTCAGTGGTTCCTTTAAATCTGTTTTTACCTATTTAATGTGCCTCTTTAATTCACACCACCTCTGTGCTAGACTGTAGCTCTGTTCAAAAACCCAGTAAGTTGCCTTGATGCCTGTTGCCTTCATAGAAAGAACTAAACTGTCATGAACACTCATAGGGTCAAGTAGGATACTGAAAGTAGGGGAACCATAAAATCTGGCAGGGATTCTGGTGCCCAAGGCAAAATGTGACAACATAAACATGAAAATGGCAAGAAGCATAATTATGCATGCATAATTGCCTATTTATGCCAAACCCTTTTATCATAGTGCTTCATACCAGTCTTAATTTATAAAAATGTAAACAAAAATTTATTATATTATAGTATTAGTATTATATTCTTTATTCAAAGGAAAAGTTTTACCTCTACAACTGACTTTCAGATCCCTTTTTATTTTTTTGAGGGAATGTTTTAAACCACATGAAAGTCCATATATGTCAAAAACTACAAACCAAAAAATTCTTGATCTGAATCATTTCATAATACTCTAACACATTCTCTACAACCCCTGCTCACACTTATGTATGTGACCGAGATCATAGATTTTGTTGCTAAAGATAACAACATAATACATACCACACAGGAACACTCAGTAACCATGTGACACGCAGTGCATGTTTCTGTTTTTATCTGCCTTCTGCTGTTTGCCGCATGTCCTCACCGGACCTTCCTAAGCTTACTCTATCCATCTCTCTCTCTGTGTCTCTCTTTTTCTCAGACTATCACTGTTATCCTCACTCTGACCTGAAACCCAAGCTCAGATATATTTTATTGATTTACAGATGCATCAGCAAACTGATCAAGAAAAGAATGTCCTCCTATGAAAGTATGCCTCAGCACATAGGCAGATCTGTGAGTTCATTTAAGCTCTAAATGTTTATACCCCAATGTAATTATTCTCCCAGATGAATTACAAATAGGCCTTTGCGGATATAATGAGTGCTTTCGTTAACCCCTAATGAGCTTATACTGTTCTCACACAAGCCGCAGGCACTGAGATTCTGTGGAATTTATGACATGCATAAGCAAACAAAAATAATGTGGTATTTTTATCTTTTTCACTGTTTAGGCTGTTAGATGATAGCGGATCTCCCCCGAGAAAGATAATATTACAGCAAAACCTTTTTTTTTTTAGAAACACTAAATTCTACTGGATAGACACAAAGGATTATCTTCATCTCTTTCTGTCTAAAATAAACACATTAGCACTTTTTTTCATTTCCCGCTCTATTTATATCCCTGTTGGGAGATGGGGGAGATATGCCAGTGGTTCAGGTCCTGATTTTAAAGAATGATGATGCAGACAGTGAAAAATAGTTCTGCTTTAATGCCAGTGCAATACGCTCTTCTCTCTTAACCTCAGCTCAGCTGTGGTGAAAGTGTGTGCAGGTTACCTATAGCCATGAAGTCTTCAGGCTCCCATGGTTGAAGCTGAGAGATGGGTCCACTGTAGAGCAGCAGGCCATCTGCCACCTCTGTGATGAACTCAAGTGAGAGGTGGCTTTCAAAGCATGGCCTTAAAGGGGGAAACCAAGCATAGCCATTTCCGTGGAAACTGTGTTTTGTCTGCTGGCACTCGGGTCCCTCGAACTGAGCTGGGCACTGGCATCTATGGTGCACACACAGGAAATCAAAAGCTCATATTAAAAAAGGATATGAGTTTTAGGACACATTGCACTGGACTTACCAAGACTCTTACCTAGACTCGAGTCCCATAATAGCATAAAAAGACGGTTTGGTCTAGCTGTAGACACTGTTATATCAGTTTTTTCCATTTTTACTTTATACTTTTGAACTCTATAAGTTGCTTTCACAATTCTGTGGGCGATAAACAGCTTCATCAAGTAGCACATATGTTAATTTATGCATCACCCATAATAAATAAATAAAACTTACCAAACTCACTAAAATCTTGCATTTTTTAAACAGTAAAGGAACATAAAAGTGCAGTAAATAATTTCTGAGAAACGCCGTTAAAGACTAAAATCAACATCCAAATCAATAGTTTTGTGAATATCTGCTACATGTTTGTTCTTTGTGTGTTATAAAAGTGCACACAACCCTGGCTGTGTAAATAGAATAAAAAAACTAAGTGGATTGGACTGGTCACCATAGCTGAATCACTATAACTATCTGAATTGCAATTAGTTGTCCTTTTAATATATATTAAGTTTGAATCTATTGACAGACCCAATTTTTTAAGTTAAAATTTCAGGTTTTTAACAAAGCAAAACAAGTACTCCCAGGAACCTCCTTATATATGCTCTGGAGCACATGTATATTGGGAATCACTGCACATACAATACTGCACTGTAGTCACTGTAGTAGTTTGCTTCTGCAAATTTCCATGTAAAAGATACTTATGCACACATTAGCATAACTCAAACACTAATCAACAGCTCCCTCGATCTGATTTATAGCAGATCAGCACAACCTGTTGATTCAGCTCACCAACCTCATCATCTGTGCAAAAAGATCAATGACAAACTGCTTTCTTTTGGTTTGCTCCCAACCATTGCTGTGGTCTCAGATCCTCCACCTCATTGTCTCTGGAAAATCTAATCATAGTCTTTGAAAAATGCATGTGTCTTGTTCTCTCCCCTCACTTTTACACTTATAGCTGCATCTTATAGCTGTTCTAATTGGCTGATTAAAAAAGCAATCGACACAATTTGAGTGAATAGAATCTGTAAATGTATAACAGATGTGAAAGATAGTGGGGCAGGTCAATGCACTTGCAACACAATCAAAAATGCATCACATTGGCCCTGATTGCATTGTGTGCCACTTAAAGCAATACTCATGTTTACTGAAACAACATAGCATGACAGGACACAAGTGAGTCAGGACAGCAACAAGGTGGGATGTATATATAGTAATGATCATCAAACTACAGGCAGCACTGGCGATCTTTGACAGGAGTAATTTTAATAACACACGTTACTGCATCTGCATCAATTAAATGTAGCAGAGACTGCTAACTGTGCCTGTACAATATTTGGTCCAGCTAAAAAACAAATAAAGATATAATTCAACCTTTCATTTACCAACTTTTAACTGATCTCTCTTTACATTTGCTGAACCCAGTGGCTGTAATAAGGTATCTGGGGTTATTTCACTTTGAAGTTTCCCATTAGCAGTACTTTAAAAGGTGTTACATTTTACCTTTTAGTCCGTGGCAGGCCCTGGCATAGATGACTCATGTTGAACATTTCTGGCACACTGAACAGTTTTTGCAGCTCTCAGATCCACGCTCCACTGCTTTAGTGTTCATTTATATGCTTTCTGTTCCATTGGAATTACAAAAGGGTTTTTATTGGTTTGCCTATAAATATTCAATATTTAACAATATTTAACATATCAAGATTAGGCACTGAGCTTCTCCAAGACTGAAATCTGCTGCTATTATAGCACATTTGGATTTAGTATATTCAAAGAAATAATTCTTTTGACTTGCACACTTTCTATCTTGTAAAAAAAAGAAAAACAATAAAGATTTAAAATACAGAACAATGTAGTGCCATGTTATGAAAATGAATTTACAAAGCTCAACAACGTTGAGGAAAACAGTCTCAAAGATTTCAGAAAGTGTGTTTAAATCATGTTAATCTCAAACATCAAATGTGCTGAGACTAATACATGTGCAAAATGGAAGAGTAATGCGTACCACATAGAAAACGCACCACAATCATACAACAGTTACTGCATTTCTAATGTTAAACCATTAATTAATGTAAGCCTCAAAACGAGTTGAATATAGACAAATTTCTTGCCTAGTGCGACTAATCCTCTCCCATGACACAAATCCAGCAAGACAGAGGAACCAATCTGGTTGCTGGAAGACAACATTTTAACCTCTTAAATCAATACAAAAAAGTAGCTCCGTCTGAAGAACAATACCTTTTTAAGCTAAGTTTCATAAATTAGATAGTCTGCAGGGTTTAACTTTTTCACTGGCAAATGGATAAATGAGGGGGTGCTGTGAGTCGGCGTTTCAATGCTGAGATGAAATAACATGTTAGGACCATTATGAATCAAAAGGAAATATTAAAGCTAGGTGAGGAAAAAACTAAAAGAGTTTGCTGACCATGCGTTTGAGTGGCAACTGGGGCTTCATTGAGGCATGTTAACATACTAAACAGCACAAAAATACTAAAACTGACCATCTAAACATGAAAAAAGTTATTAAAATATTGTGTGGTCAATGTCAGAAACACTTGTCAGTCAGTCAGTGACTAAAAAAAGTTAAATGACACTAAAATGCTGTAAAACAGAAACACTTCTTCCTTTATTGTTAAAAAACAGACTTAGCTCTGTTCTGCTCATTGAACTAAACCAAACCAATTGATCTCCTCCAGTGAATCCTGGCCTTAATATCAACCACGATGACTGAACACAATTCTCTTACTCCCTTTCACCTCTTTCCTTGTTGTTCATTTCCTGCCTGCATACCCAGCATGATGAATTCATTACTTACCTGAGAAACCCGCAATCTCCCCTCTGCCCTCTATTTCCAAATCCACTATTAATCTTCCATCTACATGTTGTTCCTTTAGTCTCAAGGTCTAGCCCCCAGTGAAAGGAGAAAAGCGTGGTTGTGAAGTTTACAGCATGTTAAATAAACGTTAAATAAACTTAAACATTTGTCACAGCATCATTTTTGCTGCTGGTATTAAAAGACATTAAATTCGTAAATTTAATCAACATATTTATTAAGCAGGTCATGCTATCATCCACGCACATTTCCTTTTAGTAAAGGTTAATACTTCTGCATAAAACTAATTAATTTTTGTACAGATACAGCAAATTAGACACACCACATTTTCCCCTCTAACTGGGTGGTCGTAATTATTTGTTAAGCAGTGCTGATCATTTGAAAAGGCTGCTGCTTAATTAGCTTTAAATTAGGACTAAAGGTTTTTTAAATTTACTCTAGTTTTACATCTTAAATTTACTTTTACATCCTATCATCTGTACATTATAAACAAGCTCCAGATCCACAAGCTCTTATGAAAACAAATCTCTTGTAAAATCTTTCTGAGCCTGGGTGGGGTCAATCCAGACACAAAAGCATGTCAATCTGCCAAACCAAGATGTTCGTATAAACAATATGTTCTAGCAATGCAATCCCTAATTTTCATGTAAATGAATATATTAGATAAACCTTTCTATACCAGTGCATACAAATAAATCATTTTAATAGAAATCCAGACATTTTGTCTAAAGAAGACAAGAAGGTTTGACAATACACAGATGCTGACATCATTAGGATTAGTGGAGGGTTTGGGGCCAAAAGCGCTCTGGTTCATAACATCAGCTCAACACATCACATGCTCAGTGATCTGACTGCTCAAAAATCCACAGCTTTACTTTTTTCTTTTAATTAAACCACTGAGAGCTTAATGAATTTCTCAAGATTTTGTGAGGTGATTCAAATGAGGAGTGTAGAAAAGCTGGACATGTCAGAATGGGATGTCGCATCATGGTGTGTGCAAATTTTTAAAAACATGCTGAGCACATATGGTTTTTATCTATGTTTAAAGGCATTGATGAACAAATAAGTTCATCACTAACGTTCTGCATAAATTATTCTGTGTTTCATAGAAAAAGAAAATTATATAGGTTTAGTTCATTATTAGGGTGACTAGCAGAACTGAAAATGAATAATTGATATATGAATAATATATATGATAAATAAATAATAAAAATTCAATGATGTGGCTAAAATGTGACTAAGCTGTGGCGATCAGTCAGCTGTCAAACAAAAACAATTTGTTGTCCTGTCTAATGTACATCACAAATAATGCAAAAGAAAAAAAGAGTGTGTATGTATGGGAACTGGAAGGAAAATGTGTAGTAGGATTGTAGTGTGTGTCTGCGTGGTGTGTGTGGGTTAGGGGTAGAAGTCCATTTTTGATAGGTGGGTTAAACTGTCAACACAAAAATTGAACAATAGGCAAACATGCAATTTTGTTTTTTTAATTGCCCCCTTGGGAAGATATTACGCTGAAAAAAACCTAGTTTAGATCTTATTCAATCCATACATTCTAAAACACTGAGAACTATAAATCACTGCTAAGCACTTTGGTACTCTAGCTTTAAATTTGATGGTTCTAGAAGCCCAAATGTGGTAAATTAAATGTGAGTACAAGAAAGACAAAACAATACTGATAACAGTAAATCATTTGACCAAAGTGTGGGTGATTCCATATTTTCTACTTTTTAATCAGTTTCCAATATACCTGAAAAACTTTTTCTAACTTTTTCTTTCTTTGACTTTAATTCTGACTGTTAGGTTAAGAGACTAGGCTATAAGTCTGTACTAAAAAGGGTTTATAAAGAGCAATCATGTCATTTTTGCATGGCTTTTGTATTGTGGAAAGAAGGAAATATGACCTTTCATACATACTAGTTAACGACCAAAATCTTCAAAGTTAACTGCAAAATCTTATATCATGTCATAATATTTTTTTTGTTCAAAATCCCAAATATTCTTTTTTTTCACTATTTAAATAAGATTTTCAATGTGGACAATAAAAAAGGAAAGAAAAACATGGATGCACTCCTTTAAGTCCTCGAATAGCCTTTAGCTTTAGCCTTTAGTTTTTTTCTGGCTGATGAGAATCCCTGCTATTATTTATTCAGTATTGATTACTGCATTACTGATTCTGGTCTCCAGAGTCAATATACATTCCCTTTCCAATCAACCTATGCAATTAGTTAAGATAACCCAATCCAGCTATTCTAATCAAGCTTTACCATACATTAGAAGAACTGTGTTCCTTAATTAGATACAAATTAGAACTATTCATGATATCATTATCAGTATCAATGTTTGTTAAGCAACAGGGCCACCTACCACATTAGCACACTTTCCATAACTGACAGACATGCAAGACTGCTTCTTCAGAAACATCAGTCACACAACTTGCTTGGAAGCAAAACTTTGAGCCCGATCAGAAAGTTAAAGACATGAATCACCTGCTTTATCCAATTAAAACTTTGGCTGAACAACTTATGGCTGCCAGGTTTTTATGTACCCTTAGAAAAAAAACTTCACCTAACATCTATCTTACTGCTCCTCCAAACTCTACAATCCCTGTCACTTAGCTTTGTAATTCAGAGAAGAAAATCAATATCCACACCAGGAGTGGATAACTAAATAACATTGAGAAAGAAAGACTCTCTCTCCCTCATATTTATGAAAAAGCCTAGAAGTGATAAGATTAGACTTTGAAGTGGTGGCTTAAATGTTGGGGGATAATCACTTGATCACGTCTATATTCTCAAAAAGGAATAAAGCATGAAGGAGAAATAAAGGAGTGAAATTGCAACTGAGTTGTATTGTGATATTTATTACACGGTCACCTAATGTATTGTTAATCACTTTGTTGTTAGTTGTTGCATATGCTTAAAATTACAGAATGGTAATAAAAGCCTTTACTGCACTTTATTGTTCACTGTTGTTATTTGGGGTGTAATGATATACCAATGTCACAGCTCAGTTCATATCAGAGTTTTGGGAGACACAATTTAGTTTTGGGGAGGGACTTGTAGGAGCCGTTATAGATAAACATTAAAATCGGGAAGAAACTAGAAGAACCTGAAGAAAGTGTGAGTGATGCTTGTTGTGACAAAGCTCGGGTCAGAATTTCAACAATGTTAACCCTCTGGGGTCTGAGGGTGTTTTGGAGCCCTGGAGAAGTTTTGACATGCTCTGACATTTGTGCTTTTTTCAGGTGCTTATAAACATATAAATGGCTAAAGTCTGATAACACTGTATTCAGCACAAACTGGACTACAATAATATTTGAGCTGCATTTATGTACATGATTGTGTTTTTGAGAAAGTAACGTTTATGCATGGTTAGTTTTAACACGATGCTAACACGGTTGAACATGATTCTAACATGCTTTATCATGATGCTAGCCTGATTTAGCATTGATAGATATATTGAAATATGGCTTATTTATGATATTATGCAGTTGCTAAGGTGTTCTAAATGGTTGCTAGGGTACTGTAAGTCAAATAAGCCAACCCTACGTCTTTACAATGTTCTAATTATTAGATATGGTTTATTCATTTATTCATTTATATATTCAAAGTGAACGTGCAGGTGGCTGAACCGGAACCACAGGATCCCGAGGCAACGTAGCGCGAATGAGAGGCTAATGATTTTCCCCTGGAGCAGTCCCAGGATGAGACGTTAAAACGTACATTTGAGCAGGTCCAATCCATCGACAGGCAGACTCTCCAGCCCGCTCGTCCACTGTCTTATCCCTATTTTGCTATATTTAAAAGATTGTTGTAAGATTGTTGTATCGAGTGACACAAGACACTCAAACAAAGCAAGATACATCCCAGTTATTACTGCCTAAAAGCCGTCAGGAAATGTTATTCCAGGTGGCTTACTGTAACCCAGTAGTGGGACATTTGGGACAAGCAGCGACACTAAACCATCATGATGGGCATTAAATCTATTCGGACCAGCGTCTACCACCCACAAACGGATGGGCTGGTCAAATGATTTAATTGCACATTAAAACCATGCTTCGAAAGTTTGTTCATGAGGACGCCAAAATTTGGGACAGGAGGCTGGCACCCCACTTGTTTGCTGTGCAGGAGGTCCCGCAAGCCTCCACAGGGTTTTCCCCCTTCGTGCTTTTTTATGGACGGCAGCCCCGTGGGGTGCTGGATGTCCTAAGAGAGGCTTGGGAGGAGGGACCTTCTGATAGTCAAAACCTTAAAACCTTACAAACTGGCTGTTATCAGACCCCTTATTAAAAAAACACAACTTGATCCTAGGAAACTAGTAAACTACAGACCCATCTCAAAATTACCTTTAATTTAAAAAATACTGGAAAAGGTGGTGTCGTCACAGATATGCTCCTTGCTGGAAAGAAATGGTATCTGTGAGAATTTCCAGTCAGGATTCAGGCCATATCATAGTACAGAGACTGCTGGCATGGTTTGAATCATATTTATCTGACCGATTCCAGTTTGCTGCTGTGAGTGAAAAGGTGTCATACTGATAACAAGTCCATTATGGAGTACCGCAGGGCTCAGTTTACTTATTGGATCAAAACCCTCCAAACGCAACAACATAGAACACTGGCTTACCTTTGTTGAATGCTCTATTGATAGCCTGTTTCAATAGCTAAGAATCTGAGTGTCATTTTTGATAACAATTTGTCCTTTGAAAGCCACATTTTCAATATTTGTAAAACCACATTTTTTCAGCTTAAAAATATCAAAACTATGACACATGCTCTCGAAGCCAGACACTTAAAAACTAATTTATGCATTCATGACATCAAGACTTGATTATTGCAATGCCCTACTTGGTGGCTGCCCTGCAAGAATAATCCAAAAACTCCAGATGGTTTAGAATGCAGCAGCCAGAGCAGCCAACAAACAAGTATGACCATATAAGCCCAGTTTTTTCAACACTACACTGGCTGCCTATTAAGCATCGTATTAATTTTAAAATCTTGCTGATTACCTACAAGGCCCTGAATGGTTTAGTTCCTCAATACTTAAGCAAGCTCCTCTCCTATTACAGTTCTTCACGTTTACAGCAATCTGAAAATTTTGGACAACTGTTAGTACCCAAAATTTCAAAAACAAGTGCTGGTGGTAGATCCTTCTCATACTTGGCACCCACACTTTAAAATAGTCTTCCCAGTGTTGTCCAGGAGATAAATTATGCAATTTTAAATCTAGATTAAAGACCCACCTCTTTAATCTAGCCTATATATATAGTCATATGGTTTTATCACTCAGATCCTTTAAGGTATTATTAGGCTGCATTAATTAGGTAAACTGGAACCAGGAACATTTCCCACAAGAACAGCTTAGGGTTTTGTAAATTGTAAACTTTTAACAATTTTATTGTATATATTTTATGTATGTATGTATGTATGTATTCTACTTTTGCATGTTGTGTGTAGTTCATGGTACTATTGCAAATCCCTTATACCCCTGTTCCATAAGATGTTAACTATTATATGCCATACCTATGTAAGCTAGAATGCATATCTTGCTCAATAATTTTGTCGTTTTATCGGTTCAGTCAACTCTTTATTCATAAACATACTATAAACTTAGTATACCTAATTAGTCTTATACATCTCACACTTTTTTTGGCAATAATACCATTAACATGTCTGACATTTGTTCTGTGTTTTATTATTCTTCTTTGTTTTTTACATCAAAATGCTTTGAAGCGATTATGCCAGTGTGGGATAAGCTTCCCTTTTTCGGGTGGTTGTCCCTTTATGGGAGGGAGCAAAGGGGGATAATTAATATTGGGGTATTTAAATGTTTGGACAGGAAGCATTAGATTGTAGCTTCTGTCATACCCATCCCTCTTCCAGTCTTTAGTGTCACAGTAGTTGAAGTAGGTGATGGGTGATTGTGTGTATGTATTTTGTGTTTTAACCTTTATAGTAATGTTCGTTCTTGTTTATTTTATTTGCAAGAAGTGCTGTAGCTGTTCCTGTTAGGTCTTTAGTGAGTCACGTTGAGCGCTCGTTGGAAGTTTAGGTATGCAGGCTATTGCATCGTTATGTGGTTTCGTTTTGTATTGTTAGTCTTGAGTGTTTCTTTTGTGTTTTTAGTTAAACAATAATTATGAAGGCGTCCTTACATCCTATGCTCGTGAAGTTGTGGATTTGAGTATGTATGATTCCATTATTGTTCGATAATAGGTTGTTTGGGTGTTTCTGACACCCTTGTTTTTCAGCTTTCCGCAGTACATTGGACGATCTACTGCGGGTCGTGCTGCTGTTTTTCATAGTTTGGTTTCTTTAGAAATAAGTCATTAGTTTGTTTTGCTTTGCGTTTTTTGTCGGTGTGTGATGGCCTTAGTTGAACTGTTTGAGCTGAATTGGTAGCGTGTTTTCCATTTAAAACCTACTGGTTTTAGTGATTCTGGTTTATTGCCAGTGAGGTAGGATGCTACATCATTCCATTAGTTGATCTTTTAAATCATCAATTGTGATAAGTTTTTTTCCTTTTTGAGTGAATCTTTAATATTTGTACTTTTGTATTTGTACTGGACCCACTAACTCTTCTTCTTTTTTTTCTAGTGTGGTCTAAGACTGAGTGCTCTGAGGGGGAGGCTAGTCACCTGGGTGAAGCACACAGTTGTGAGTTTGGAGCACCAGGGTTTAAGCACCTCTTCCCATTGTTTGCTTTGCACACATGTTTCTCTCATGTTTGCACACCTTTCTCTCTCAGAACGACCTCCTGGATAACAACCAATTTGGCTTCAAGAAAGATCATTTGACTGAGACTGCACTGTCCTTGGTTGTTGAAGACCACAGACTGGCTAAAGCGGACTCCAAATCATCAGTTTTTATTCTGCTGGATTTGTCAGCCGCTTTTGATACTGTAAACCACCAGATCCTGCTGACTACTCTCAAATCACTAGGCGTTACAGGTACTGCACTCCAGTGGTTCAGATCTTACCTCTCTGACAGGTCATTCAGGGTGTCTTGGAGGGGAGAGGTGTCCAACCTGCAACATCTAGACACTGGGGTGCCCCAGGGCTCAGTTCTTGGACCACTTCTCTTCTCCATCTACATGGCATCTCTAGGATCTGTCATTCAGAAACATGGCTTTTCCTATCATTGCTATGCTGGTGACACCCAGCTCTACCTCTCTTTCCACCCTGATGATCCCACGGTACCGACTCACATCTCAGCTTGCCGTGCACGATGTCAGCATATCGTGTTGGATGAAGGACCATCACCTTTAATTCAACATTGCTAAAACGGAAATGCTTACGATTTCACTCAACCCATCTCTTTATCATAACTTCTCAATTCAGATTGACGGGTCAACCATCACTCCATCCAAGACGGTCAAAAGCCTTGGAGTAATGATTGACGATCAACTGAGCTTCTCTGACCACATCTCTAGAACCGCTCGTTCCTGCAGATTCGCCCTCTACAACATCAGGAAGGTCAGACCCTTCCTATCAGAACATGCAGCACAACTACTCGTTCAAGCTCTTGTTCTCTCCAGACTAGACTACTGCAATGCTCTCCTTGCTGGGCTTCCGGCTTGTACTATTAAGCCCCTGCAGTTGATTCAGAATGCAGCAACTAGAGTGTTTTTAACGAGCCTAAAAGAGCACACGTCACTCCTCTGTTCATCCAGTTTCACTGGCTGCCAGTAGCTGCTCGCATCAGATTCAAGGCTCTGATGTTCGCATTCAAGATGACTACTGGATCTGCACCTCCTTACCTGCTCTCACTTCTTCGCAATTATGTGCCCACCAGAAACTTACGTTCAGCTAATGAATGTCGCCTTGTGGTTCCATCCCAAAGAGGGAAGAAATCACTTACCCGGTCTCTTACTTTCACTCTGCCCGGTTGGTGGAATGAACTCCATAACTCCATCAGAATGGCTTAGCTGTTGGCATTAGCTGTTTTTTTTAAGAAACGACTAAAAACTCAACTTTTTCGTCTTTACTTTCTTGACTAATTAACTAACACACCGCCACTTCTATTCTTTTATTTAAAAAAAATCACCTTTGTTGCCTTCTTATACTGTGTTGAAATACCTGAGACCTGTCTATAGCACTTATTCATTTTTGCCTCTTATTGTTGAAATTGCTTCCTTGTCCTCATTTGTAAGTCGCTTTGGATAAAAGCGTCAGCTAAATGATTAAATGTAAATAAAATTGAATTTAATAGGTATAGGTATAGTGGGGTTAACCTCAACAATGGGGCTGGGCTGGGTTATGTATTGCAATTTTTTTTTTCGTTTTTGAATATCATTACACCCCTAGTTCTCATGCTCCCTAGTGAAATGAAATAAAGTTCCAGTTTTCTCCTACTAGTAAAGCCTGAACTCTCTCACCTGTATCCGCTCTGTGTGTCCACACAGACCCCTCCATTGTGGCAAGGGTTTCTAGGATAAACAGAACAACCCTGGTGAATGTGTTCGCGTGCCGAGCAGCTGCAGACAGCTGTAGTTTCCACAGTCACTGACACCAGAGCCATGCTGCCCGAGTCAACCATCACTGGTTTGTCAGTCACACTCAAGCGGCTGGTACAACCCCCACCTGCCCGACAGTCAGTGTTCACACACTCATCTACATGGACCTGGGTCACATTGACTTGAAGAAAAGATTGTAGCTGGAGGGAGGGAGAGAGAGAGAGAGAGAGAGAGAGAGAGAGAGAGAAAGAGACACAGACGGAGAGAGAGAGACTTTATTAAAACATACTAAAAAAACACTATAATATACTCCAAACAAGACTGTTTGCAGTTTGATCTGGATTAAAATTAAGCCTTATCTTTATAAAGGGGCAAAAGAACACCATTTACACAGCATTTTAACTTAAATTTAAACAAGTTTCCTGTAATTTGAAAGAATCTAATTTTTCAGTTTTATTCTAGATTTAATAAAAGCAGTTAAGAGCTAAAAAGGTGGCAAGAAAGAAATGGTTTCTGCTACTAAAAATGATGCCAACATGGTGAAAACAAGAAAAGCTTTTGAAACAAAACAGAGAGACATGAAATTATCTTGCATACTCAAATTAGCATACAAACAGCAAAACAAGTCACAATTTTACAAAAATAAGTCCCAGACAACATTTGTCCCTATTGCTTTCAGGCATGAGAAGTGTTCAGAGTGCACCACTGCACACTCACTCCATTTCATTCTTGAACACAAAGGGCACTCCAGAGCCTATCAGGGCAAGCGCTTTTCTATAAGCACATAACGCTGTGCAGATACCCACATATATGTCCACAGGGCTTCCACACCATTTATTTAAATCCAACATCTGAAGTGGAGCAGTTTGCGTAGCAATGGAGTGAGCTGTTACACAGTGATTGACCAATCCTCAACTAACCAGCTCAGCCAGACACACTTAAGTGGAAATGAGGGGGTGAAAGGAAAGAGGAAAAAGATACTTGAATTCAAAGAATTTCACACAGCCACACATCTATGATGATATGTTTATATCTAATTGATATTGTAAAGTAAAATGTACTACACTTCCAGACAGAACTGTGCACAAATAAACAGTAATTACATTGAATTTTCAGCCATTCAAATTACAATTACAATTCTGCTCCCTGTTTGCTACTTTAAATTCAATTCAAGTATTGAACTGAATTTCTGAATTTCTGAATTTTTATTTAGACCCTTTATAATCTTATTTTACATTGGGGTATCAGCAAAATTTCTCACTGACCTGTCCTAATTATGCATACAGTGGTATGCAAAAGTTTAGGCACCCCTTGTAGAATCTGTTTTACATGTGAATAATTTCAACAAAATAAGAGTTATCATACCAAAGCATGTTATTTTTNATTAAGTACTGTCCTGAGTGACATATTTTACATATGTTTCTTTCTGGAGCATCTGTGAATGTCTAAACCTTTTATAACAGTTGTGTTTGAGTCCCTTGATTTTCCTCAATGTGAAAACATAGATCTCAGAACCATACGGTCACTTCTGGAAATGGTTCAAATATGCCAAAGATGCTGGAAAACTGAAGAATCTGCAGGACC
>JAZGTJ010010742.1:0-17745 GCA_036877575.1 Botia almorhae
TGACTGTACAGTTTTCAGTACTGTTTAGAATACCTGTGGTATTGTGTCATTGTCAGAGCATGAACTTTGACAATGGCACTACACTGGAACACGTGATAAACTGACGTCAGAACTGTCTCATAACTCATGGCATGAGCAGGAAAATTAAAACTATGAAGAAAATGTGCTGTGTTGAAACTCAGATCAGTGGATACACCCGAGCAGTTGTGTGTTTCTAGCGAATGTGACTCTTCAAAGAAACAAAATAAAAAGGAAGGTAGCGCCAAAAATTACTGACACAAAACACTCCTCACAGAGGCTGCTGCCAAACAGAAACATAAAAGCTTCAGTCATTAAATAATCAATCCAAACGAAAGAGCGTCTGAACCTTTATCTTCACAAAACAAAGATTTAATATGCCAGCACTGCATGATAAATGTCAAGAATAACAAGCCTGAGCCTGTGCAAGCAACAACAGATGCACTTGGAAGAGGGCAACTGCATCCCAGATTTACTGTTGATGTCATGAGGACTGGCTTATGTCTCAAGACATTTTGAGCACTTTTATTGTAGTATTAAGATTTTTGAAGAAAAAAATACTTTAATTATAAATATCATAAAATCATAACAGAAGCATAACAACAGTAATTATGACTGAATTAACAGGTTATCAATCTGTATATCTGCGTCTGCCCTGTTCCTTTAAATACAGTGTTTCTAGGAAATAGTGTTGCATGTGGCGTTTATAATACAGTTTTTTTCCACACCATCATATTCCTGTCATCCTGTGTGTTAACTAACATCCTCTCTTTCCTGCCTTTAATATAGTGGATAAGAGTTCTTGTGGCGTTATAATAGGAAAACAGAAAGACCTTTGCAAGCGCAACCATTAAATTAAACGTATTCTTTGTTCTGTGCCCGTTTTTATTGCATTGTAACTTTGTATGTTCTTGTCAATCCTGCTGTTAGAAGCACTGCACTGCTGAATCATAGGGCTGTTCTGATTGGGTGGCAGATGTCTGGGGTTAAACATTGTTAAGTGTGAAAAACAAAACTAATAACCAGAATAAAAGAAGATGCTGACATGCCCTCATGAAGAAAACTGTGCAGGGACGTTTTTGTCTGCCTTGTAAAAGTGATTTTGGTCATGTGCTGCCACTTGAGTCCTGCAGCAGATCTGAGCCTCATCTGAAAGTCTGTGTATCCTTCCTCAAACAGCTACAGAGTGTCGTGATCAGCTGGCTCTGCTGGTCCAGTCTCTGAAGGACTGTGTGCTGGAAGTGGTGGAGAGGGCCAGACATTCCATGAGCTTCGTGCTGCTCCAGGAAGCTGCCTGCAGCACCGTACAGGGTCTCCAGCTGCAGCAGAGACGAGACACTGTCTTCAGCCAAGCGGTGAGCTAGATCCACCAATCAGAAGCTTCTGTTTAATGTCGAGATGCGCCATGTGGCTGATCTACAGATAGAACCCAGATTCTTATGATAACAGCACAATGTGCACAAACAAATGTTTGTGTATTAACCTTGAGGAAAAGCAGACTAGATCAGCTTAAAGGATAAGTTCACTCAGTAGTGAAGTGCAGTAAATCTGTGATGATCTGCTCACCATCATTCTGTTCCTGGAACACAAAGATTGCTTTAAATGCCACATAATGAAAGAGACTGAGGACTCAAATGCTGCATTAAAGCAGCCCATATGACTCCAGCACTATATTCTGATTCTTATTAAACGGATCGGTCCGGTCCTCGATTCTGATTGGCTGTGTCATGTTTGAAGCCATTGTAAATGACATAAAAAACATACCTGTGACCTCTTTACATCATTATCATTACATCAATATCAACAACAGGGTGAGTAACTAATGACAGGTTGTTTTTTGTCGTGTACACTGTTCCTTTAAGTGCTGTTAATGACCGGGATCAAAAAGCTTCAGTTTTGGTCTCCACATGAAACACGCGCTGCAGGTCGCATCAAACGGCAGCTGCATGAGGTTGTAAGATAGTATGAAAGACAATGCAAATGTCATGTGGCTCTTCCAGTAAACATTGGCAGCATTGTGACATCACAGATAAAGCTGGTCAACAATAACCAGTTTGTGCCGGTCTTCAAAATCAAAACTAAAACCAGTTAAGACTCTGAATGTATTTATTTTTCAGCACAATGTTTAAATATTATTCTCTCTTAAACATCTTAGTGAATTTGTGATTTCACAGGATCTCTGGCTAATCAAGAGCATATGTTGAGAACTGTGTGTGTGTGTGTGTGTGTCTGCAGCTGGCTGCGTTGGCCTGTGGATTCATCATGCGTTTGTATGCTGGTTTGGAGGATAAGGGCTTTCTCAGACAGCTGCAGACGGTCGGACTGGTGGCTCAGTTTGAAAGCCTGCTCAGCACATACAGTGAGTAGGTTCTGACACAATCAGTGTGTTTTATAGATGTCTGTATACAATAACATTAATCTTCCTATCACGTTTTAAACACTTTGCATAGGTATGCTGGTTCCCATGGCAAACAAACTTTAAGATAAACACACTTTGAGGAGCACTGTACTCTCTTTAGTGTACATCACAATCTTCTGCTTGGATATGAATGCAGAGGTTATGACCTTAGGTCAGCATATTTTATCATGGGATTATTTTATGCTGAGATCCTGAGGCTGTTGTTTAGTATTTGATGCAAGAAACTCAAAGCATCAGTCAGTCACTATAATCTTGTTGTTGGGCTTTTGGAAACTTGATCTGTTGAAGTCATGCCAGTGAGCCGATTATATTGTCAAGCCTCCATTGCTCGTGAAATAAATAGATATCTTTCAGTGTTAAAACGTCTATGAACAATTATTCTGCCAAGTAGTGTCATAAGCAGCACTATCATCTATTTGTTTTATAAAACTGTTCTAATGATGAATACGTATAACAAATGAATTAGCATCCACACAACAGACGATGATGTTATTCGAAGCTCACACTGCAGTTTCACAGTCACAAAGGTGGATGCAGATGACCTGCTGTTGCTTTACTTCTCACAACAAAATCAGTGGAACACATACAATCCTTCTAGATGAGAGGAGTTAGGGGAAGCAGTCACTGTTGACACAGTCGTCTGGCAGATTAGACGCTGTGTTTTATGTGGTGTGGCTATTTTCATGAATTCAGAACCATTTTTAAAACTTTAAAATCTATAGTTACCATAATCATCCTTGTGAACAGCCCTAAACACAGATTTCCATCACCCAGGTGAAGAAATAGGAATGTTAGAAGATATGGAAGTGGCCATCTCAGACCTGCACAGGGTGACCTTCAAGATCACAGAAGCAACCTCTGAAGATGCGGTCGACCTGCAGCCGAAAGTTAGCGGCAGACGGTGAGAGAGATCACACACTCTGATGCAGACTCGCGCAATAGTTATGAACCTACAGTGTGTGTGTGCACATATCAAATTAGCTGTACAGTGTGGGAATCCTGTAAGCCGAGCGCCTCCATGCAGGTCTTCTTAGAGTTCTAAACTGTGACCTGTTTCATTTCAGAGACTGTTACACTGTTGAGGTGCCCCTCCCACATCACACCTTCCAAACATTACCAGACGAGCTGCGAGAGGGCAAGCCTCTGCGTGTGCTTCCTGTGCTCTTCAATGTGGGCATAAACGAGCAGCAAACCATCGCCGAGAGGTACAAGATCTTACCCATCCCTGAACAAAACTCTATCCCTGAACACCTATCCAGTTACAAGCCTGAGCGTTCAGTCAGTCATGAATAAATGTGTGTATCTGGGTTCCAGCGTGTCTGAGCCGATAGTCTCTCTGTCTCCCTCACAGATTTGGTGACATATCTTTACAGGAACGAATCAACCAGAAGAACTTTGAGCTTCTTGAAAGTTATTATAAATCCTTAACGAACACGCTTCCATCAGAATGTAAGTTTAAAACCAACGATATTCTCACTAAACAATGGGTGAATCTCTCAAAACATGTCCAGGTCCCATTTTTACCATAATGTAAAAAAAAAACATTTTTTTGCATTGTGACTCTATTTTTATGTGATGAAAGTCATTTTCTCCCAAGTTTGGTTTCATTTTCAGTAAAATATTGTTGTTGGATTCTGGGCTGAAAGAATCTGTGCATCCTGTGGACAGGATTTGTGAGATTCACTCTTATATAAACAGTAAACAGAGTCTATCCTTTTTGCATTTACAGTATCTGTAGATGCCAGTGAACAGCTTAAAGGTGTTTTTAAGATCGTGTAAAATTAATGGGCCTTTTGAAATCTCTGGTAATGGGCTCATAAAGAGAATTAAACAAGGAATGTTTTATTTCATAATTTGTGTGTTCTTCATTATAATTTAGTTTGTCTTGAAGTCTTGAATCTGTTTCATCAGTCGGTTCTATTCATATGAACGTCTCTGAGGGATCTCCACTGATTTCGATTTCTTGGATGTCAAACGTGTTCAGCACAAACATATGCAGTCTCAGAGTGTCTGCACTGTTTCTCTGAAGTTTAATGAACATGAGGGCAGGTGCTTTTTGTTCTGTGATGTGTCAATCATCCCTACAAAGCGTGACAGCTTGGGCGGTCGAATGCACTAAGTAGACAGATGCCAAGATGCATCACAGCATGTCATTTCATGTCTTAATTCCATGTATCTCCTTATCTTAAAAACAACTACACATCCCAGGACTTTTCAATCTCATCTCAGTGCCTGTTGATACAAAGACAAACAAACCTTCCTAAAACTCGTTCATGCGCAATATCTCAGTTATCTTCTCTTTTCTGAAGGCCTGCCCTGTTTTCAGACACAGACCAACATTAAAGAACTTCTCGACACACTGGGTCAGAATGTCGTACTCAAGAAGAGGAAGAACGTGGAGATTCTGTGGCTTGCCGGAATGGTAAGAATCACTCTGGGAATCTCTCCAGGAAGCGCACACAATTTTCCAGTTAAAACCAGATTTGCGAAACAGCCAAACATTTGTTGTAGTACATTAAAATGTGAAAATCAGGCCTAAGTTACAGGCCTCTCAAAAAAAACGATTGCTTCTAATAAAACAGAGGTTTCTATATTCAGAACGGCTCGTGTAAGGTGTTTGAAAGTTATGAGCAGTGATATATATTTTTAAAGACCTGCTATTTCAGTTTTGTGGCTTTATTAGGTATTCTTAATTTCTATGCATCTGTTGTGATCATTTCAGTTTATTTTTACGTAAAAACACTTTAAATGATCATTGTGTATGAAATGTGCTGTGTAAATAAGCTTGCCTTGCCTTTATTCTATGTCTGTTAACTCTGAGGTCATTTGTATGCTAGTGTACTCCAAAACGTTGACCGAGTAAACTTCCTCCACCAATATCACCTGCCACTGACTAACAATACCAATTAACCAATCAGGATTCATGTCTATAAATGAGAGGAGATTGGCTGTTCCCTTCTGTGTGTCCTGCCCCAAATTTCTTAATAATAAGAAATAATAAGATTTCTTAATAATAAATCATTTTAATATAATTTAAATAGATTTTTACAATCTTGACATTCATTTTAAAAATCGTATTGCATATCACATTTATTGTGCTATACTAATCTAAACTTCAAATACAGCAATTAAATTTACGGGCAATAGTGTTGTTTTTGCTACTGAAGTTTGAATAAATTAGACCGTCTCTGTCTTAATTCGTATAAAGCACATTTTAATCATCAAAATATACAGTGCTGCTAAATTTCATCTTGACAGGAAAGTCTTTTCAAATCTCTGGTGATTATTTGACTGGTCACTGCATTGCTGATGAAAACCATCTTGTCTGTCAGATTTGTCGGCGGGTGAATGGGATTCGCTTCACCAGCTGTAAAAGTGCCAAAGACAGGACGTCCATGTCAGTAACGCTGGAGCAGTGCTCACTACTGAGGGATGAGCACCAGCTCAATAAGGACTTCTTTGTGCGGGCTCTGGACTGCATGCGCAGGTGAGCATGATTGACGCTTCCCTGCTGTACTGTTTTCTCATCACCTCAGAGACCCTCTGTGGCCAAAACTCATTGATGGCCTAATTCATTGATGGCGCTGTGCTCTTTGTGGTGGTGTAATGTATTTGTCACAAAAGTCGGCGTCAAATTGTTCCATGGCAGACAGACCGGCCCGTGAGACATCTGACCAGTAGCCCATTGGTTCTTTTCTTAATCGACATTGGGCTGGCCCCCAATTTATGAGTGCTCAGTGTGAATAAAAACAAGTATTTGCACGTGCTATGCATTTTGTGTGTGATGTAGACAGCAGCTCACTAGGATTGGTAACGGAGCAGAAGTGTGAACAGTAGGATTAAAGTGAGAAGGTGATACTGTGAATGTGGCAGATCTCAGGAGATCCTGTAGACTGTGTTTGTGGGCTGGACAGGGTGTAAATCAGTTAGTGCCAGATGAAAACTGTTGATCGTCTCATCCAGGATCATTTGGTCCTAAAGTAGATGGTGATTATGGAGGTGAGGATGAGTGGAGGAGGTTCAGCTTTTGAGGAAAGATAATCTCTGCTGGCTTTTCTTAAAGGGATAGTTCAAACAAAAATGAAAATTCAGTCATTTTATACTTTATATTTTTATTTTATGCCTTGTTCAAACCCTCATTCTGCCACCTTCTGAACCAAAAACTGATGTTCTGGTTTTGGTCCTTACAACTGAAGTTGAATTGTGATTGACTCTTTTTAAGGATCAAAAGCTTCTTAAAATAACCAGTATAATCAGTATATAATAATAATTAGTATATAAAATAAACTGTAAATAATCAATACATTTATGCTTTTAGGGGTAACTAGCCCTTTGAATGTACTGTTGCAGGGGAACTGAGGTAGTTTAATACAACAAGTTCTGGAAATTTGTACAAGCTCAACTGGTGGAGTCCCAGTATACTCCCAGTACCCATTCTGGTAGGAATGACATCTTACCAGTTCATCTCAATTCATCTGTGTAGCGCTTTTCACAATACATACAGTATTGTTCCAGTTTTACAAAGACTAGAAGGGCACTCCCTCGATGAAAAACAAAAAGTGACAGTGGCAAGAAAATGAGGAGGAACTCTTGGGAGAAACGAAGGCACATGTAATTAATTGGCATTACCATAAAAAATAATTTGATTGTGAAAAACTATGATTTAAATGTATTATGGTAGTGTTTTTCTACAGTTTATGATTCATGCTAATACAAATACAATATAGTGACTGTCCTCTTGTAGCAGGACTATTCACAACCACCCAAAAACCTTAGAATAGAGTAACTTTGCTTTGCTTCGTGCTGAAGATTCTGATGTTGGGCGGGTTCTGTTGGCCCTCTTATCTGTTGTGCGAGGTGTCATTGCCCTGGGGGCTTAGAGTTCTTTATTTTTTGAGAAAAAAGCAGTAGAACGGGTGGTTTCTGTTTAAATTCACATTGTAAAAATAGTTTTGTTATATTTGTAACCAAAGCAGGATTTAGAGATCTAAGCTGAAGGATGTGGTGAGAATTTTAGACGTCTGTCATATTCTCTCGGTACAGATTTGTTTTGATTCCCAGCACTGACAGTGACGTGTCGAGTAGATATTTACTCTGTTTCTTTTTAAAAGAACCACGCCTTAAAAAAGAAGTGATTGCCAGTTTGATCATGATGTATACATATATACATATATACCGTATATAAACATATGTATATCTGTATCTGCATATGCATGCATGTATGAACAGTATATATAGTTTTCAGTAGTAAACAGTCGGTCTTGCACTATAAGTTTCTATACTACATTCCTTCAATACATTTGACAGATCAGCATTGTTTTTGTGTGTGTTCACTGGTCATTCACACATCTGTTCTGGTTCTGTGTGTTTATGGCTGTTGTACAGTCATTACCAGTAATTTAGTGAGCTTATCTTAACTTTTTGTGATCAGACTGACCTCTTTTACTAATCTTTTTGTTGTTTATGTGTGTGCTCTTCCCTCTCCTGGTTGGGTCGGGCTCAGTGGTCGGTTGCCCCAGGGAGATGTTGCCCAATGGGACGACCCAGAGACAGGCTCGATAGCTATTAACAAGCCGGCGTCTCGCCACTTCTATCCGATCGCCCTTCTGCTCGTCAGTTCACACCTGCTGGTGGTCTGGCTCATTTTAAGTCTTGTTTTTTTGCTTGCAAAATACCAATAAACTGCTTATGTCGTACCCAAGTTCTGTCTAACTGTCTTTCTCGTTCCTCTGAGTGTTCTTCCTGACTATCACCAATACAAATGTCACCATCTTTTACTATCTTTATTTTGTGCTACATCACACCACTACTAACAACAACTAATAGGTTGTAGCAATCTTTGTTTTGGCACACAGACCTGTACAGCTCAGCCAAAATAACGTTTCCGTTAATTTTTGACTTGTCCTGTTGTTCCAAGCCTGTGTTCCTCTGTGGAACATCAAAGAGCTTCATGCTCATATCATATGATAGTATACGATAGTGTTTATTTATTTGTTTGTTGGTATGTGTTTGTTTGTTTGTTTTTTGTCTGTCAGTTTGTTTGTTTGTTTGAAACTTAACAGATGTAATTGTATGTAAGTGAGTGTTCCACAGAAAACATACAGAGATTAGGATCATTTTTTCAATCAACTATTTATTTAAATCCAAGCCAAAAAATGTAGTCATTCCACTCAATTGGGAAGCATTTGAGAGACTTGCATAGTTTTGTTTTCCTTTGTCAGTAGGAGGTTAAAAAGTGTTTGTTTGTTTTGGGTGTACTCGGAATGCTTTGATAAATCATTTGTCATTTCATAGGTTAAAATCCAGGGTTTCCTCGTGCTTCGCATATCAATGTGCCAGTAAAACATTGTGTCACAGTTTTGTGTTTCTGTCCATTTCATGAGTTCATCATCATCATCATCATTTTTTTCATCTTCCCTCATCAGAGAAGGCTGCCGGATTGAGAACGTGCAAAAAAATATAAAGTGCAGAAAATATGCGTTCAACATGCTGCAGCTGATGGCCTTTCCGAAATACTACCGGCCACCGGAAGGAACTTATGGGAAGGTGGATTCTTGAAAAATATCCAGGATAAATAGACAGCAGTCCACAGAGTCCATTTCAACGCCTGAAATCACATTCAAAATCTGCAGATCTTTCCTTTTTGCTTTTCCATCTGAACTTGTAAATATTTCATTAAGTTGCTGTGTGTGTGTGTGTGTGTGTGTGTGTGGACCAATGTGACCAGTTACATCATCAGAGTGAGGATATAGAGAGTAAAGTGAGGACCTATTTACCAGTCCTGCTTGAGGGTTAACACTTTGTTTAATGGTTAAGGTTAGAATGAGGGTATGGTTTGGTTTAAGGTTATGGTTAGGCAGTTAGTTGGGAGGGTTAGGCTAAGGGGCTAGAGATTGTATTGTGTCAATGAGTGTCCTCACAAAGATAGCTGTACAAATGCATGTGTGTGTAAATGCCACTAGAAACCAAAACATTTATTTTATAAATAGGAATAAATAGAAATATTGTCGTCTTTTCGTTGTTACCCTTAACCTGTTGTTTTAAAGGCATTTTAAAAATGTGTTTTATATATATTATATATTGTTGCTGTATTATATGCATTTATTGGGATGATTGTAGAATGAATATGACTTTCTTACCAGCAGTCAGTAAAACAGGGTTGTACATTTCAAATATTTGCACATTTGCACTTAGTCTATGTTTTGTTTACATAATATACGCTTCATATGTTGTCATCTTGTATAAAACAACATTTCTTTCTTCAATTATGTTACACACCCTGAATGGAGCTGTTTTGTTTTGTTTTTTACATTGTTTTGTCTTTGAGATGCTTCTCATGGTACAGGTGGACCAGGTTCATATTAATAATCATTGAAATGTTCTGAAATGATATTGTAAGTATGAAGTTGTATGTGCCTTATGGGGCTGTGTGTGTTTATCTGAATGCCTGAGGAATACACTTTATGACTGTTCTAATTCATGTTTGTCATCATTCACAATGTCTTTCTGAAATAGACACCTGCACATTTACAAACTAATAACACCACGTGCATTAGCTGCGCGTGGCTATGAACAACAAAGAGCCCTCATACTTGCATGACAGCCCATCAAAACGCAACAAAACAGGTACTGATGCCAAAGCAGATGGAGTGTGAAGTCAGCTGATCTTCTGAGGCTTTGTCATTTTTCAGAGGTAAACGACTCTCACTCACACTTAAGAGGCAGAGTAGACGCACAGCAGCTTTATCTGTGCTGGTGTTCAGTCATACAAACACAGTGTGAGTGTTCATTTAAACACTTGTGGTGATTATCAATTATTAGTCGCAAGTGTAACATTTAACACTTAACATTAAAGTGCTGATCAGTCCAACAAACCCAGAGTGTTTATTCAATGATGATTATATGTAAATATTGTAAGCACTTTTTCTTCATTTTAAAATGGTCAGGCAGATGATATATAAAATGTAAAGTATGATTTTGAAGACACAAAGTGACTAAGATGAAGAGATTAGCTTTAAAAGAGTTTCTTGAATGCTTCTTTGTTGAGCTGTGCTTGTCTTTCTTTAATCTGCAATACCACAGTCCCCGTCCACGTCATCCTCATAACTACCACCTCACTGATATCACACTAACCTCTGGTGTCCATCCTTTCAAAGAACATTATGGAGAAGATCTGACACCGTCAACAGTGGACCAGGCCACCTGGAGCATTAACCACCTCATTATCAAGTAAGTAGCTTTGGATAAAAGCAGCAGCAACATGACAAGTAAATGATTGGAAATCTTAACAGGAACCAGAATGTTGCTCTAGTGAATGTCATGCACTCTCTACATGCGAAGCTGAGTTTGATATAGTCAGGAGCTTTAGATTGAGCTAATGAGTATCTTAATCACAGAGAACATCTGTGTCACTTCCTCCTAGCGAAAGCTCAACAATAGCTTTCCTTCCCGGTTCAGAGCCAAAATAAGCTCCAGAGGTACACCACGTACATCATGAAGATTTAGGACTGCCTGTCAGGATGGTAAATACCACATGATAATAGGAATGTTTCAGCTGGTGAAGTTTGGGCTACACTGTGGTAGACGTGTTTGTAAAGATTGTTTTAAGAAACATTTTATGTTAAAGTAACAATGTAAAAACACAGAGTGGGCGTCTTCCAGACAAGGATAAATTTGTTAAACTTTAAACTGATGTAAAGATATACAGCTGCAGTACAGACCCGAGCAGCTAGTCCTCTTAATACTTCTGGACGGGACGCCATCATGCAGATCAACATATATAGTATATATTATAAACGTACCTGTGAATCAGGGTAAGATAAGGAGACGGTTTTGTTTTCAGTAATTTGTTTGATCATTTTTTTACCCAAAAAGTTGCTTTAATGATTTGTTATTTACTTAATAGTTTGTGTCCACCAAGTTCCAATGAAAATAAAACCTATTTAATTCACTGCATGGGAAGGGCTTTAAAAAAACAGATGTTTCCACATCATTGTAATCTTGTCCCCAATGTTGGTATCAGCATGTACTCAGAAAGAATCGCTCAGGCAAACAGAGAAAATGAACAAACGACTCCATTTGTTTTGGTAAATCAGTGTATTAATGTAAGAAGACTGTATATGAAAACAGCAGTACAAGGAAATATAAAATGTGTATCAGCACCTTCTGCTCCCCTCTGCACAAGGAACAGTAAGAAACATTTCCTGTTTTTTTACTATACATTCTGTACATTTACATAACATTCACAGTTAGACATTCATTCAAAGTCCGTTTGTTACAAAAATATATCATTCAATATCAAATATATCAGTGTTATAAAAATGACACACATTAGCCTGAGATAGGTTTAAAAAAGTGCGACACATAAATATGGATAAAACAACTAATATACTTTATATAATAACAGATAAATAAGCTTATTTTACATGGTGTTAAAGTGTGACTCTAATCACATGTAGATACACTAGATTTGCCCTGGCAAAGCTGAATGAGTTTTTGGAGAAATGTTGTCATTCTCTCGTAGAACACGGTGGAGTGGGTGAGCTCCTCTCCTTCACATGGATGTTGTGCTGAACAGTTCTAGAAAAACAGTCAAAAAATGTGAATCTGAATGTTCCCTCTGTTCACACACACACACACACACACACACACGCTCTGTGGTACTGCATTGACTTACATATCTGTTATATTTCTCTAATGTTTTCTCTATTCTGATCTTGTTGCGAACGTCCATAAGTCCATAAGTTTGTTCCTCGTGCAATAGAACGTTCATCTCCAACAAATAACAGTCGATAAACTTGTTTGTACATTTCTGAACACAAACAGGAGAGTACATTTTTTCAGTATACACATAAAGATAGTTGTCGTTGTGATAATAAATAGTCATCTTATTTGTTTTTGGATACAATGTACATTAAAAAATGTTGTAGATAATAAATTCTCACTCACAGTGATTTTATCGATATTTGGAGTGTACAAGTGAGCATCAGATTTCTGGACAAATATAAAAAACAAAAACAATATGATAGATTCAACAACATTTAAATTTACTGTTTAACTGAGTGAAATTTCCTAACATTAGAAATTATTACAGTTTAAATCATACAAAACTATAATTCGAAAGCAATGCCTGTCAAAATTAGAATCAGTTACAAAATCTTTCATTTAAAATGGCGATTTATAATCCTGCATAATTATTGTAATTAAGTACACGATTACACAATAAGACTATAAGGTTTTTCATTAAAGATGATGTGCGTACATTTGATTTCCTGATACTGGTGCGTTTTGTTCTGTTTGAGCGTCTTTACCAGCCCAACACAGCAGCAATGCACCGTTACCACTTTACGTTTGACGTAATTATCAGTACAGTGTCAGACGGAGGGAGTCTTTAGGAAAACTGCTTGCAAACAGTCATTATTTTGTTCAAATGCATTAGGGGGCGCTAGTGGGGTAAAAACGACACACTTCACCTTTAACAGAATCATCATGCATCATATCATATTCTTTACTTACTTCAAACAAAGCTTTGGTCTCATTTAGAGCCCTCTGGAGGTCTTTCAGAACCTCGATTTTGTGACTGTCAGCCACAGGTAGTAGAGCACTCAGACAGCTAAACACTCACACACAAACAAAGAGACAAACACACACAAGTAAACAGAACTGCTCAGCCCAATCAGGTTAAAATTACTTTTGACATGTTAAAACTTTGCAGAATAATAATGTGTTAATTTAGGTGTTTGTGAATGAGGCACAGAAAGCTTGTGGCAGGATTAATGACTGTGTAACCTGTGTTTTATCTTTCTAACTGAATTCCAAACATTGTTAAACATTCAAGGCAGGAAAACAGCTTTTATTTTTAGAACCAAGAACGTTCCGTGTTGAAACGTGCAGCTGTACACAACTTTCTCTGGATGAACACACCTTTGTTTACTTCTCTGTACAGGTGCTTTGAAGCTGATGAATTGTAGAAAGAACAATCTTTTAAATATAAATGATAAACTGACTTTCATTCGCCTTACCAGCAAAGTCAGTCAATCTTAGGCCTGTTTCACCCTGTTACAAGCAGCCAGTGTTTATTTTGGCCTCAGTGTTGATAGGTTCCAGCATACAGTACATATCGCTCATATGAGCAGTCTGCTGGTACATGAGCCGATTCTCTGCCTCAACTTTCCATGTTATCATTATTTTAAAATGTAAGTTTTTATGACGCAACATTAAACCCTCGAGTGAGCTGTTCACCTGCTGTTTAAAATCCAGATGATGTTAGAAGTTCACAGCGCCATTCAGAGGTTTTAATTTCAGGTTTTAAGATGGATGCAGATGTAAATTATCATCACAGTAAACAGGAAATCCCTTCATTTTCATGTTCTAGAGCTGCGTGTGGTGCGAGACAGGCCTAACACCAACTGTTATTAGTTGTTATAAGCTGGTTTCTCATAAGTTTGCTGTATAAGCTTTACAGCAAACACGATGATTTTAAACACAACTCTTGATGGCGTTGTAATGATCACAGTCACTTTGCTTTTTAGAGACAACTGAATAAAATCACACTGTTTAATTTACAAAGACACAGAAGAGTGTCGTACAGCTTCAAGAAAACTCACACTGGACGTGTCTGTAACAGTAATGTTCTGCTCTAGTGGTTACTTCATATGAGTCAATGATCCTGCACACAAACACTCGTGCTTGTTCAGTCTCCATTAAACATCCATTAAACATCCATCTGCTGTGCCTGTGATGTCAAACAGTCGGGCACTAAAGTAATCTGAGTAACACACATACTCTAAACGTAACTTTTATCCTAATGCCAGAAGTTATTGTTATATAAGCATTTTGATCCGTCATGTGACTGTGATATCACATTTAACTTACAAATCTATCATGCAAAGTCCCCCTTTTGTGCTTGTTTTCTGAACATTGCAACAGCTTGTATTTCTCCTCACAATTATTAAAATGTAACAAGCATACTTCACAGGTTATGACAGAAAACGGTGTTGTTTGTTCAGGCACAACTGAGTCTGTCCTCTCAGCAGGTTCATATCACTGTAATATCAGTTCCTCCGGCAGCTGTATTCACTGCAGTAACTTTATGCCCAGATTAATATTTTGTTGTATTTGCCTTATGTCCATAGCAACAGTAAGCGGTTAGATAACAGATAACAGTTCAGAGTCAATTACACAATTAATTCCCCAAAATGCATGTATGAATTCACACTTCTCTACAGGCTATCAGTATCTAAGCCCCCTTGAAAGGTTTGGTATGATTCTGTACAAAAGGTGACTTTAGTTTGCTTCCACGCCAGATGCTTGTCATTTTAATGGCCTCTGGTCATTACAGAAAGAAAAAAACTTATTGTACATACAGATCATCATTATTTTAAAAAAGCGCAATCCAGCAGCTGCGGCGAATGTGTATTTAGACATACCTCAGAATTAAGAAAGAATTCCAAGCCTCAGAGTTCAGCGCGCAGTCCAGCTGATTCTCAGAGCAGCAGGAGTTACAACCACATCGTCCAGTTCTCTGTAAAACACCACATGAACCTTTCTGTAAAACACCACAAGACGGCAAAAATCCCACAACTGATTCTTTGAAAGCGAAGCACTTCCTATAATCGAACACAGTCTAGCGAAAATGAAAGCCTCGCGTGCGCCGGGCCACGACTAGGAGACTAATATCAGTGAGATATTAAAATCTGTTAATGGCACACATACATTCCTTGAAAGATTTGGTGTCAGAGAAAGCCCAATGCTGAAGACTAATGCGACTTTAATTGCGTCTGAACGTACAAAATAATTTTTTGACGTAGAAACTCAAAAGCATGCAGCAAACTTTTCAACATCTTACATGCGACGAACACATGAAAGTACGTTGCCTATATTTGTATATGAAACATGCGCCGTAAAAAGTTTTTTTTACATAAAATGTGGATTTTTACATAACGTGCAAATGTATTTATGCGCAAAATCATGTGCGCAATTTTAATACGTTGTCAGATACTGCACGTACAACGGGTTGTTCATCCCCCGAAAAGCCGCGGACAGTTTATAAATGCACTGACAGCTGCACAACTGTCAGTGTGCACAACACATGACGGTCATTAATGACAGCCAACAGAAAAAACACACAGACCGAAGCCCGGCGCCTCTTTCCTACTTTCAGCTTTGGTGGTTTATTCCTGTATCTCACGATAATAGCGAGAAAGAGGGTCGTGAGAATCATCTAGCTCGTTGTTAGGTCCGACACGACAGCTGAGTTCACATGTTCTCGTTATGGAGAAGCTCCTGAAATCCAGTTCTGTACGTTATTCCAGTGTCCAGCGGGATCGTTTGCTGCACATTGCTGTTATTCCATAAGCGCGCTGAAAGCTCGTCTTACTCGAGTCAGATCCGATCTGATCTGATCACGCAGCCACAGCTCGCCCTGCCCGTCACACTCTTTCACTTTGATACATGTGACTTCAGCCGCTCTCGCAGCGGGAAGTTCTAGGGACTAAATTATAGGAACCAGGGCGATTCCTCGAGAACCAAGAGTGACGTGGTGTTGCAATTGTGTGTTTGTCTTGTAACATTTGTAAATGGTTTTGGAGTAAATTGTATTTTAACAGCTTTTAGACACTTTTTAGACACTACTCTGAAGTGAATTTAGTTCCCCTAAAAGGCATTAGAACTAAAACCGGTTCTAGTTCCTGCAGCGTGAAAGCCCCTTTTGACTGGCAAGGCAATGTAACACAGTGTAACTTTCTGGGTGTTAAACCCGGTGTTTACACTGTTAAATCAGTGTGTCTATTATGTACACATGAAGTACAGAAACCTATATCTGAAATGCGAGCTCTGCATTTAACACATCCACTGAAGTCATTTCCTGCCAGCACTGAAACTATCTTTGGGACTTAAGTCAGACTAACCATTAGGCCACAACTGAAAGTGCAGATACGCACTTACCTTATAGAACCTTTAATCTCATTACATAAGAGAGCCATGGCTCATGTTCTTTTAATTATGTCATGTGATAATATTAATACAATTATAAAGGCAGACACGTAACCACACCCAAAATTGACATCATTGGCAGAGCACCGCCTCCAAGTTTCAGACATGGAAATATATTTTTTAACAATTTAATTTTTTTTAACATTCATTTTGTCCTTGGGGAAATAAATGACACACACAACTGACAATTACAAATATTAATTCAAATATATTTGAGTTTCAAAAACACAAGTTTCTTACAATTTAACGAGGAACAGATCTGTGATGACGTAAACATGCTTTGAGTCTTTAAACATGCTTTAAATCTGCACTGAAATTCATTACAGTTTTCATAGGTTTCTATTCTGCCATTGCACTGCTTGCTCCCAGACTCAGATTTGAAAGTGAGTTCTCAGCATCATCGTCGTCGTCTTCCTCCTCGTCCTCTTCTTCCTCCTCATCATCATCAAAGTCATAGTCCTCTTCGATGTCCTCATCATCTCCTGCTCCACTTTCTTGATTTTTCCAGTAAGAGTTGTATCCAGACGCACTGTACCCGTCATCATCATCAGTGCCACTCTGACGACCAAATTTATGGGTTCGAGCTGCAAGAACATCAATCAAAAGTCATTTGGTTAGAAAGAGACCCAAAAAAATTCTTATTGCAGGCAGTCACTTCCAGACCAATAACACTGTACCAAACACCAGATCCATGATTTTATCTCAACTTACCAGCTTTTAATTGTTTAATAATTAATATAATCAAAAGAACAATATTCTGATTAACCGTCTCTCTCAACAGCGTGTCTCTAGTCTTCTGACCTGTCACACATCGATGATTAAATGAAACTAGATAAGAGACAGCACTCACTGGACATGCTTAGATCTTTGGTCTCCTGAGTTTCATGTCCACACTTTGGGCACGGTGGAGCCTTTCCCTTCTCCTGCTTAAACACCTTGCTGCGGGCATGATCGTCACAGAAACACGCCTACCACGAGATTTCCAACAGTATTATTACACACGGTCCAAACTATATATTTACACACAAAGCTGAAAACAATGACAGCACACAAACTCTAACCTTGCATCGCAGACAAGAATGCTGACCCAGGCGATTACAAGATAAACCTAAAAACGGGACAGGAACATTAGAAGAGTCACAGAATGTCACAGAGGAAAGTATTAACTTCAAACATGAATATTTCTGAAACTATTAACAGGTACATTTAAAAGTCTCGGCCTCCAGGACTTGACAGCTCGCCTGATGTTCAAACTGGTCGTCCTCGCACAGGAAGTTTTGGCAGAAAGAGCAACGGAATATTCGACCACCTGGATG
>JAZGTJ010010743.1:0-17744 GCA_036877575.1 Botia almorhae
ATATAGAGGTTGAATATCAATGATTTATTCAGTTCTTTTAAAAATGTCTCTCTACCTTACTCTCACTTGATTAAACATTCCTTTTATGAGTCTCTGTTTTTAACAACATTTGGCTAGGCAAAAAATGAAAAGCTCAGACTGTGTCTTAAAACCTAGTGAACTTAGTCTACTTAGTGGACTAAGTAGTGCACTAGGCTTTGAGACACAGCCTGATTTGTTAGGATCACTAACAGTTTTATGAAATTTGCTGCCTGTTATATCTCCTCCACACTTGCAGTATGAGGGGAAATGAGTTGTGCTGATTGTTAAACAGCTCCAGGATTAAACTGTTCTCTTTGAGTGGTAGTGTTCTCAGTGGACCGTCACTAATGATATCTTTCCATTTTCTCTCTTTTCTTTTTTTGTCTCCCTCCAGGTGGTGTTGGTCTTTGCACTCAGCATTGGCGCTCTGGGAATATACTTCATAGACTCTTCAGAGTGAGTACTACTCCGATTTATCTCTTAATTGAGATCCTGCCTGAGTGATTTGTGCTTATATGAGCCAAAACACAGATCATAAATCATATGGGTTGGTTATAAGAAATTCCCCTGTCTCATTTTGCACAAATGCGGTATAAAATCTCTAAAATGAAATGACACAGATGGTAACAGGGCGCTATACCATGTTAAGTAACTATTTTCCCATATAGATAATGATACCATGTTAATGAACATTGTATTTATTAGTATTGTTAAGGGTGTCATTAAATAGTTAATGGTTTTAGTTCTCTAATATTGGACTTTAAAGTCAGCCTCAATGTGGCAGGATTTTTTTGTCAATGAAAGCAACCAGGTTTGTTTCCATGGTTACATTAGGCAGAGTATCTCTGCCACCCACCCCTCCCCATTATCACTAGAGATAGGTGTGCTGTTAGCTGTTGCTCAGGCAGCCAGGCCTCATTGTTGGTCAGATAAACTTTGCTCAAAGTATTTGCATATGTGTTGGCCAATGGATGCACACTTTGACGACATCAAGTATATAAGAAGACAAACTAGTTTAATATAAACCTAGCAGTGGTACTGGTGTCAGAATTACAGATTGCTGGGTTGGCATAGTGCTGAACACAAGGCAGAACACACCTTATGTAAAAAACAAATAACACATGCACTTTAATGCCAGTCTGTGGATTTTCAGAGCACTGAAATAATTCTCATGGAGTCATATAAAGTTATACAGCCTGTGTGTGTCTACACTGACTGTCACAGCATTTTAGAGGAAAGCTAGGCATGATGTGAGTTTTAATCCCTGTAATGCTTGAATCAGGATACTGAAAGAAATAAAGGGAGGGGTGGGCAACTGTGCTTATGAATCATTCAGAAAAAGCCTGCTTTGGTTAGTCATTTTGAATACATGTTTTGATGCTACAGCTTATAGTTAGCAGTGCATATGTGACAGTTTAAAAACAGAATATGTGTATTCAGTGCTTTCCATACACACATAATAACTAAATTTATATACATTTATAGTTTTTATTAAAATACAATTTTTTTGTGTACATACAAAGTTTCAAGTAGCTACATGTTGTCATATAAAAAGCCAGTATGTTTTTTTTAAAAATCTAAGCATAATCAACCACAATTAACATAGATTAAATCAAAATTTTAAACCTTTGTGTAATAATGACTCTTAGAGGAAAAAGTCCACAAAAATGAACATTCTCTTATTATTTATTTTATTTTTCTTTGTCATTCTAAATATCTGTGCTGTTATTGTGCTTTAGGTATAGTTGTTATGGTTCTTTTTGTTGTTGTTTTTATCTGCTTATTTTTGGAGTTTGACAGCTTGTCATTGTATGGAAGCAGCTGTGTAACAATCCAGGTTTAGATGGACATAAGGGTCAGTAAATGATGACAGCTTTTTCATTTTTGGGTGAACTATTCTATTAAAATTCACGCAGAAACTGACTGACAACCCAGTCCAATCTGACCTGTCAGATCTATTGTCTGTGGTCCCATTCAGGATCTTTCTGGATCTTTTTGCAGACAAGCGTGTCCTGAATTTACTACCAGTGTAATGTGGGTGGACTGAAGATAACAGATTGATCTGCTTCTGCTTCTGTTTTTGGACTGGACTGGACTTTGTCAGATTGGGCAACATTGTGATCTAACCATTTCTGCCAAAGTTGCTAGTCATATAAAGACTTAAACGTGACTGACAGTGCTGTGATAAAAGAGTGTCAGATTTAAAAGGTTAAAGACAACACAGAGTTGAGTTATGAAGGTGGTTACGTGAACAGATGTTAGGTTGCCACAGTATAGGCAGAAGGAACTTGTTGCAGCATGTGTGTTGTGTGTGTTTACTAGTTGACTATGTCGTCTGGCTCTTGGATGCATTTCTTGTCTCCCACCCGGTTCATTTCCAAATCAGGTTATGATCAGGCTGTGAGGTGCTCCTAATGATCTACATAGACTTTGGCTCTAGAGTTACAGCCTGGAGTCTTGGCAGCTGAAACTTCCACTGGTGCTGTCCTCACCACAGAGAGAGGTGTGCGAGCGACATGGGTTCTCACCCTCCGATCTGGCTGCTGTGCCACTTCTCATCTGACCTCTCGAACCATGTGACTCCGGTGCTAATGGTCTCGATAATGGATCATCAGCCGATGACTCATACGACTCATTTACGCTGCTAATTATCACAACTGTTCAAGAACTTCTGGAACGAAGTGCTGTTTTTCTCTGGGTTTTGCCTCGCTCGCAACACATGTAAACGTTGCGGCATGTTGAATGCATCTTTCAGACGTTTGTATACATAGACAACGTAATTGTGCATTAAAAAAGGCATCAGAAGACATCTAAAGTGGGACATTTTGAGTGATTCTGAGCTGATGGTTACTCCCTAAGGTAACTCAAAATTTGATGAAGGGTGAAAGCAGCAATTGCAGGCAGGAGGCGGTGGGGGTTGCTTTTCTCATCGCTTCAGCACACATGCTGGGCTTTCGGGGGGGCACTTCACTCAGCGCTGTGGATGCACAGCTCTCTCTAGTGGCCAAGCTCCACCCTCCTGTGAGTCCTCTGAAGATAATCCTCCTTTTGTTTCAGGAGTCACTTTTCAGGGCAGTGTTACTTTTGGTCGAACCGGTCCGTGTTTCAGGATTAGATCTGAAAGAACTTTCCAGAAAAGATAGAGTGTTTTATTGTATGTCTGTGTTGAAAGAAGCCATTTCTTATGAAGCTACAGAATAGCACCTGTTGATCTGAAATAAGTATCAGGCAAGCATCTCAATGCTATTACCTTTTCAAGCAGGCTTTTGATTTTCATTAGTAAATGATATAAATCCTAAAGGTTGACTGAACCCATATGTAAGATCCAGAATATCATAGATTTTGGGGTGGGCTCGTTTGACTTGGACCGGTGTGCAACAACACAAATGATAATGCCGTGGCAATCATCTACAGTAATCACATTATTACATAGTTATCATTATTATCATAGTTTTGAACAGGCTCATATTTTCTTTACAAAGTGTTAAAATATTGTAATGCATTTATGTGTATAGCAGGTAAAAGTAACATTTTATTTTAGTACTGCATTGTAGTTTTCCTGACATTGTCGTTTCATTGTTATATTCTTAATGAGAGCAGTCTGTACTTCTCCCCCAAGATGACAGTATCTTTTTTTAGGGCCTGAACAATGAGGCAAGAAAAATGTAGGGCAGCAACAGGGGAAGCTCTCCTTCAAGGGATGCCTTTATTTTGTGTCCCACTTTTCTGTCCCATGACATTTTCGGAGGTACGCAGGTACCTATAGCCATGCCAAAGGCTAATAGTATTAAATTGTGAATTTTGGTACTGATAAAGGAGAAATTAGACATGGCTTAATGAATTATTTATGCAGTAAGGTCAGAAAATGGCTTAGTTTGAGAGCTGATCTGAACGAATGGTTGGTTCTATATAAAGCTCTTATGCTGAGCTGTATTAACCCGGAAAAGCTTTAGGACACTATGTTGTGAAAGGGCAGGAAAACACACGGCTCGTTCACCAAGAAGACACTGGCACTGCAATGCAGGGATGAATAATCCACCCTGTTTAATTCTAGTGCAGCGTCCTTACGCTTTGAAATCTCCCACACACCAGCAGTCAGTTCTCTATAGAGACAGACAGAGAGAGAGAAAGACTGACTGGTCATGTTCTCCAGGATTCTGACATAAGCCTGTGTCTGATATTTCAGACTTAAATATCATATACCACAAAATAATATTAATATTATTCATATTTTACATTTGATAACATTAAGTCAAATTCTGAATATCTTGGCGATTTTAACACTGTCTGTTTTCAAAATCCCTCCATATCTCAACTCTGAAATGTTTAATAGCATCTCTGATTAAAACATCACATTAGATCACCCTAAAATCACCCTAAGCTGTTATAAAACAAATAAAAAAATATATATATATAAGCTAGATATGTATGTTTATATACACTTTAAACTGAATATGTCCAGCCTTACTGCAAAGTAGAATGGTGCAGAACGACTCTTCAAGCTTTCTGTCTCTGCTAAGGAGACCACATTGTTAATGTCATTTATTCACACAGGAATGAAGGTTTTACATGGTGCGGTTCTGACTACGCAGGTTTTTGCAGTAATAAGTCTTATCATGAAAAAGAAAAGTCTTGATGTGGTCAGTGTTATCCACAGCTAATCTCATGCAGTTCGGTATTGAGGGAGCTTGATCAATAAATAGATAAGAGATGCTGTTTTAGTTTCCCTGTCACACATTATCTTGCAATTTGTGGTCAGAATGAGTTCAATATGCGGGAGGCTCAATTTGCAGCTTCGCTTGTTCATGTGTGCATGTTTTATTTGGTAGAGCCGATGGAAATATGTAGCATGGTTCTTTGAAGATTAGCTAGTCCTCTGTGCATGTTTTTCAGCTGCAGCAGGTGATTGTTTGAGCACGCTGCCACAACTATTACTGCAAACATCGATTGCAGCGACAACAAATTTCTGTCTCTCATTTTCCCCACTAAGATTTTTAGTTCCTCCTGTTTTCATTTCATTCTGTTTTCAAGAGGATAAAAATGCAGAGGCATTGCTTTGTGTGTTTTTCCTCTTTTAGAAGCACACACAGAGAGCACCGCAGGGAGGAATTAAAGCAGAAGGGCTATTTTTAGAGTCCCGGCTGAGGTTTTAGCTGTCCGATGCCCTTGCAGGTGCTAAATCAGTCTTATTTTAGAATTGGTGCCTTGGCCTAAATCAGTTGCTGTTGTATTAACCTAGACCTGCTGTGTGCCGCCCCATCACCCTCCAGGCTCTAGCAGCAGTTTTCTACACAGAGTTCCTCACTGAGACTGCTCTATGGGCAGCACTGCTGCAGCTTGCTCACTTATGCAAACTAACACTCTTGTTTATATTCCCAGCACCCTAGTTGTTATAACATTACATACTCTAGTGCACAGTAAAAATGAGTAATAATTCTTAGTGTAGCTCAGTTGGTAGAACATTGTTTTGCAGCACAAAGGTCATGGGTTCGATTCCCAGCAAACACACCAACTGTGTATTAATGTGCTGTATAAAAGTCACTTGGAATAAAAGTGTCTTTCAAATGCATAAATGTAAATGTAATGGGATTCCTATGAACACATGAGACAGTAATCCCAGGGCATTTTTTTCAGGATAAGCATTTTTTTCTGTACCCCTTTTAAAGGAATGTTACAGAGCAGTTATCGTAAAAGAAGATTATAAAGAAACACAGCCAGCCTGAAATATAGGCGCACTGGGCTTTGTGTGTCTTTCTGGGTGTGTACTCACGTTGCTGTGCATCCTCCAGAATAATACACTCTTTTCTGTATAATTAGGAACTGAGGCCACCTAAAAGTTAGATTGTCTGGAGCACCTGATTGTTAGCACCTGTTTACCCCATTGCTAGTTGCTCTAGCTCACTTCCAGCTGACCTGAGAGCAGCCCAAAGCCATATGGGCCGGGAAAGATATCTTCTTGAGACCCGGGGCACATGCTGGAGGACAACATTGAAGCCTTAAGGTGGCTTAAGGAGAAGGGTGTTAAAGTTTTCTAAGCATGGATATTTTCTTACTGGATGCCACATGTCAGGATATCTTGTGTAATTGCAGAGTGTGAAGTGACATTGAGCCCAAGGATCAAATGCTCATGTGTTTCACAGCATGCATGTGTTGTGCATTTTGAGAGGCAGATAATTGTAAATTAATAAATAGCTGTGTCCGACCATTACGCTATAAAGTAGACAATTTAACATGGGCTTCACATAAAATGCGTTATTTGCATATGTATTTGAATTGAATTCCTGATTTTCTTTTATGTAAAAGCAATGCTAATGTAATTTAAGGGGGCAGTACCACATTAACCTCAAAAGATTATGGCTTATGAAATAAAGCCTTTTAACTTAATGGAATCATTTGGTAGTTATTTTACTCATTTAAGATCTATTGATCGGCCCAGCAATGCCTTTATAGATGACAATAATTGACTTTTACTTTTAAATTATTTTTTTAACAAATTCCAAGTGTGGTGGCTTTGTAAAAGGGCTTTATAGAATTTGTTTTGGATCAGTTTTTATACTTGTATATATAATTTTTACTTACTATTTTCTGTAGATGAAATATCTTACAAAAGTTTGGCAGTGTCCTTTCATTTTGGTTGCACTAGTTTTTGCCTTTTAAATTGTGCACTTTTTAAACGTTTTTACAGTTTTTAGTGTATTTGAATGAACATTTATTTTATTCTCTTTCTTCACAGTCCTATAGAATCCTGTCAGAATTTCTACAAAGACTTTACACTACAAATTGACATGGCATTCAACGTGTTCTTCTTACTCTACTTTGGTCTGCGTGTAAGTACAATGTAACTTTGATATATTAATAGCATATCAGCTTTTAGACTTTAAAAGAATTGTTAATATGTTAATTGTGAAATTGTTTATTGCTAAATTGAAATATTTACTGAAATATTTTCTCCTAAAATCATTTGTTTTCTTCTTTTTGTTCCCAGTTCATAGCAGCCAATGACAAGCTGTGGTTCTGGTTGGAGGTGAACTCAGTGGTGGACTTCTTCACTGTACCACCCGTGTTTGTGTCAGTGTATCTGAACAGGAGCTGGTTGGGTAAGTCTCTTCACCCAACCTCCTGTCAGTCTCTGCACTCCAGAGCAGCAGTCAGCACTGGTGTTCATTTACAGCTCTGAAGGTAGACCAGATCAAGGCCAGACTGATGATGAGACAAGGGCAATTGTTTGAACAAGAAATTTTAGGACTATTATGCCAAGCTAACATGATTGGTTGTCAGTTTCTGTCTCAGAAACCCCAAGAATAGATATGAAATGCCACTGCGTGAAAACATAACCACTGACAAAGATGACAGTAGGTCTTAGGATAAAAAGAGCTGGAGGAGCGTTAGTTAGAGCTGATCCTGAATCTGTTCTGTTGCTATGGGGCTTTAATGTGAAGGGATGTTAGTGCTGTCGTTTGGGGAACTGTGGAGTATTTCATGAAATGCTGGAGTGCTGATGTTCACACAAGGCTTTTAGGACTGAGAGGTATGACCAACATCTATATATTACAGTATAGCTTGAAATTCGTTATGTTACATGACAGTGTAGTTATCTTTATTGTTTCATTGTCCAGTAAATGTAATATGTAAAATGTACAATTTTCAAAAATCAAATCAGAGCAATGTAAATTTTAATTGTCCTTCCCCCTGGAACAGTAAATTAAACTGAGATAAAAGCTGCTGTCAGTGGCAGCCTAAAAAACAAACAGCTGTTTGTCGTAATTGCTGAGCAGCATATGTAAAAATTTGCTATATGTTGTGAGATGCACCATACCGTAGAACATTACTCCAAAACAATTATGGGAGAAGATTGAGAGCAGTTGAAACACTTTAGAAAGACAAAGCTGCATTACATTTTGTTAAACTTCGCTTTTGTATTCTTTAAAGGGAGATGTGTAGAGAATTGATCGTTCATTGTTGAAGTAACACTTCTCTCTTTGTCAGAGGTAGAAAAGGTAATGTAACCGAGCTAGAAATTCACCCAGACATGTGTAGTTTAGAAGCTCCACCACCACCTACATTAAACCTATATAAACCTTTATTGCTCACTATAATAATTACTATTTTTTTTAGTTAGTTAAATACTTTTTTAAAATCTATTATTTTGATCAGGTGATGATTCAAGAGCAGTTAATAATGATATCAATAATAGTGTTTATTATTGATATCCTAATTACTGATTAATATCTTTTATTATTTCAATTAATACATGTAACTGCCTAATGCTTGCAGAAGCATCAGGATAAAACAATTATGAATCAGACTTTTAAACAGAATTTTAGGTATAAGTAAATAGACTGCTTCATGCACTGACTGAAGATGATGTGCTGATGAAACCTCGTGCATGAGTGATAAAACGTCAAAGTAAATAAATTATGTTTAATTTATTATGAATAACAGATATAAAGTTTTAAATCTCAGCAACGCTGTCTTATATTTTGATTTAATTAAGGTCACCTTCCTTTGTCTATTACGTCAAGTATTCCAGATGGTTAAGAGGCATGCTTTCAACAAACTGGAATACTTTTTAAAATGTTTTTATGAATTCTCATGTATTCCCAGAGGTTATCTTCCCTAACTCCTCCAACTCATGGTGGTGAATAATTTAATATCATATCATTTAATCAGGCAAATTGCTGTTTTAGTGAAAATGCCGCTGATACTTTTTCTTCATGCAAGCACATTTTCTGATTTAAATAGCAAATTTAACTACCCTTAATCAGATTTCCTTAATGACACATTTTAATCTAATTCAGTACACACTTCAAATGCTTGTTTACAACAAGTCTAAAGCATCTTTTAAACGCAATTGTTGCCCTCTAGTGGACAAAGCACACATGCCATTCACCTAACGTATTCACCTGACAAATACATGCACATAATATTGCACCATTGAGTCTTTATCAGTTTAGTGAAGACCGTTTGAAACAGATATATAAAGCAGTATTAACTTCATGGAAGGATTATGCTCCAGATATTTTGGAGGCAGAATACAGACCTGACATGCAGAATGCATAAACATATGCAGACCAGAGACCAGTGACTCTCACTGCTCATGATGAAAGACTGTGAAATATCAAGCGTGTAATATCTGCAGCAACATCAATGAGGTGTCAGCACTTCAGCGCAACTGCTAACACCATGTTATAGAACAGTTTCCATAGCTCAACAGAGTTCCTGTAGCTCAGTTTGTAGATCATTGGTTAGATCATTGGTTAGGGTACAATGTCCAGGGAACACATGTATATGTATACCTTGAATGTACTGTAAGTTGCTTTGGATAAAGGCGTCTGCCGAATGGTTACTGTGGCAGAGTGATACAAAACAGTAAGGCATCCCAGTGCTGTTGTATGAATACCCCAGGTAGCCTCTTTGTACATCGTTGTTTATTAAATCACAACCAAAACTCCTTATAACATATTTGGCACACCAGGGTTTAGACTTGCGGTTTGTGTAAACCCTGGTATGTAAACCCATGTGTGGACACATAGCAAGCTGCCAAATATACTCTTGTGTCCTGGCCCCAATTAGTTAGAAAACCACGATGGATCATAATTAGATCAGCCTCTGTAGAGACCTTAAAAGACCCTGGCATCCGAGTGTATGTTCCTCTCACTTGAAAGCCGGGCATTGATTAATACAGTGGAGAAAGTGCTATTCATTTGAAAGGGTATGCACTGCAGAGATCCATTTATGGGAAATTGAAATGTATTTTCCTGAAGCAGCGCAGGCAGAGTATTTTCAAACACAAGAGGGTTGAATATGGATTAGCATGAGGCTAATTCTGCCACACAAGTTGCCTTCAAACTAACAATTGATTACCAACAGTTTCTGACTCTAAATTGGAGAGGGTTTGTGACCTAAAGTGCTTTTCATAATATCTGCAAAGAGAATGTTATAATCACAGTGGCTTATGTGAGGAGATCGTCTGCATACTGATGGAGGGTGAGGCTGTACAGTCGGTCCACTGTAGAGTTTGTCATTTTTCAGTGACATTAATATGCTGAACTTACTGTATGTACTTTAAAGATGCAATTTGTCCTTTTCTAGAATTGTCCTGGAAATGTAAAGGGTTCTGTGTAAACATTATGCAGTGTATTTAGCATTTAGAAACCATTTTAAACGGACAAGAAAGATTCTAACATTCTTGTTAAAAATGAGTAAATTAAACTATTACACATGGTCCCCCAGAATAAATATGTTTTTTTACCATACCCTCTGATACATATATAGGCTGCTACAGGTTAAGTGCTTTTCATTAATCCCGTCTATTTGTTAATTGTGGCTATTATGTACCACTGCCATCTGGTGGTTTGATAAGGTATTGTACCATGTGGCTGGATGGCTTATCCTAACTGTACAGGAAACCCCCCAGGCAAAGCAGTATGAGTCACATGACCAGAGGATGAAAAAATCTGTTAAGGAATCCAATTAGTGCTTTAAGCCTCTTTCATATGTAGAGCCCTTTCTCACATGGCTGGCTTTAATACACCCATGCCCAGTGCATTCTGGGAGAAATGCAGCGTAATCCAGACAGAGTTTTATCCCTGTTTACACATGGTCAGTATTCCCTGATTGAGAAAAGAGCCAGTGGTTTGTGGCTGTGACACACGTGACATGCTGTTGGTCTGTGAGATTAGCGATGTGAATGAAACAGTTTGAGTGGTGGCAATCTCTGAATGAGCATCTGTCCATTCTACACATGTGCTTATTAAGCCTGCTTCAGTGCACAGCGCTGGTCTCCCTGATCTTGTTCCACTGCTGAGCCAAAGACACAACATCTTGTTTAGTAAAGGAAATCACTAATGCCAGATGGAAATAAATGTTATACTGCCTTTTCGTGTGTTCTTTGACTTATTTATAATTATAGCTGGTCAGTATAGCAAAAAAAAAATTATCTTGATACTTTACTTTTTGACAATGTAGATTTTTATTTATATTTACTATGAAAGTGTTTTGGCAATGTGTGAAAGTTAAAATAATCCTGGCATATTTTAAAAGCATTCAACATTTTGACTTATTATAATTATAATTATACTGGACATTTCTCTGGATTCATCCACCATCTTGGGTGATGTATTTCACTAAGCTTATTGCAGGGCATTCTGGGATTGCCCTCTGCAAAAGATGCAGTGCTCCCCCTTTCAGACAGAATGAGCTCTCTTAAAAGGCAGAATAATGTTAGAACTGCATTTGCATTTGGGAATGGGCCTTTGGTGTGTTAAAAATGCAGCTTAATAGGACTGATAAATAAAAAAATGCATCTCTGAATTCAGCATCTAAAACTATCCTCAAGAACCTTTAAAGTATAATAAATCTCAACAGTGAAAGTGACAAATTTGTCAACCCACACCTGAAATGTGAACACACTGGGCAACACTGCTGCACCTAGTAAGCAATCAGGGGTTGGGTGCCTTGCTCAAGGGCACTTCAGTTGCTACCTGCCGGCCTAGGAATTGAACCAGCAACCGCCTGACTCATTAACCAGTAGACAATAACTGCCCCAGACTAGATAAGCAGCCTAGATAAGCTTAACAGCAGGAGTACAGCGCAGAATGCAATTATTATTATGAAATGTCCTCCCTTTAGTATTTAATATAACAATCCAACTTTATGGCATTACAGCTCCCCATTTAAAAACACAGCACCAGACTGTCAATGCTATTATTCACAATGTGATTAATTCAGGATTATTGTTTCTCTTCTTTTTCAATTTCGACAAACATAAATCCCTAGGAGAGTTCAGGGCATACCAAAGCTTGTCACTTCAATAAAATAGAGAGGTGGTCAGAGGGAAGATATGTCCGTGGAAGTTTAATATAAAAAAGATAAGTCCCAATGCGTCAGATTCTCGCTGCAGGCAGATGAAAATTTGATCCGATGACAGGTGTCACTGTCTAGGCTTTTAGTGTAGTCAGTATTGTAAAAACGGTTTTCCGGATGGATTCGGTGGCATTACTTTTGAGTGTGCCATACGAGAAGGTTGTCTCTTCTTGTCTCAGCTCAGCTTTTTGAATTTTTAATGTGAGGTATACTTTTTAAAAAGTCCACATCTTTGACCTTCTGAGGAAACATCAAATTTAGCATTTAAGAAATTATAAAGTAGGGTCACACAACCAACTCTGAGAAAGTTAGAATCATGATCTCCAGCAAGTTTCTAGTGTTTCACCGCCATCGGGAGGCCACAGTCACCGAACTGGTACAGGAAAACCAGAGCCGAAGGCGAAAAAAGTCATGTGGTGATTTGTTTCAGAACGGTTACCGCGTGAGGTTGAGCACAAGTCAGGCAGGAGATGGCAAAGAGAAGAACAACCAGAACTCTCTCTCTTCCTGCCTTCATGTGCTGTCTAACTGGGGTAAGTCATTGTTTCTGAGGAACTTTGGTTAGCTGAAGATCATATTTTCAGGATGTGGTGTTTATTTCACTGTTGGCTGTGTGTGCCAGAGATCTTTAAAGGAGCTGAAGTGCTTCTGTTTCCTGTTGCTGAAAATAACTAACACTTCAATTGTACTGTGAAATGATTTCTGCAGAGAAAAGGTGTAAATCTGCCAGGACTAATGGAACATTTCTGAATCATTTATGTTAGAATTCAGTGTGAGCAAAGCTGTGAAGTTGAAATGAGTGTGTCTGAACAGATTTTGTTTTGAGGCTGAAAACATGAAAAAAGAAATTGCTGTTTATATAAGAAGGGGCTGCTGAAGCAGGTGATATTTCTCCCTAATTTGCTTCCTGGTGTGCTTATTTCAGCACCTATTTCTTAAATGAGCATTATAAAAACTCAAAGGTATAATGTGCAAACACATTATATTAATGAGAATTTTGGGGGTAAAATGTGCTTAAAGATGCATTAAACATTAAAATGAAATTAAAATCACCACCTAGACAAATAGTTTTGTGAATTTGCTAGATCTGGTGTGTGCGCTCAAAAAAATGAGTGTGGCTGTCCTGTAAATAGGAGAAAAAACAAAGTGGATCAGACTGATCACCATAACACTGTAACACTCTCATAGCCAATCAGCAATAGGGGGGATGTATGTGCCAGCTGTTCGTTGGTGCCTGCGTTACATACATTTAGGGGCAGTTGTGGCCTGCTGGTTAGTGAGTTGGGCTAGTAACCAGAAGGTTGCTGGTTCGATTTCAGCACTATGGGGAATTGAACTGAAGTGCCCTTGAGCAAGGCCCCCTATCCCCCAATTGCTCCCTGGGCGCAGTAACGTGCTGCCCACTGCTCCGGGTATGTGCGTGTTTACGACTTGCAGTATGTGTGTTCACTCCTCACCAGTGATGGGTTAAATGCAGAGGTCACATTTAAGGTATGGGTTACCATATTCTGACGAATAGGTCACTTTCACTTTATTGTATTGTGGATGAAGCAGTGAAGAGAAGGGTGTGTTTTGCACTAACAAAACATTAAGCGCTTGTTTGAGCATCCCAACACAGCAACATTAGCCGAATCATGAGATATATCATATCAAGTCTCAATGCTTAAAAAAAACTGATCTGCTTTTGAGAATTGTTTCTGAATTCCTGACCTACCATTAGATATCAAGGATGTGGAAGATATTTACAGTACCTTCACGTCTCAGCAATATCTTTTAATCAATGTTAATCCTTAATCATGTTCAGAATGCAAAACTGCCACACTGTTACAGTAGTAATGCAGTATATAGACCATAAACACTATGCAGAATTTCTACATGGAGGCTATACCTGGATGACCTACTATAGATTTGCCATTATGTGCAGTATAGAAGCCATATAAACACCTGATGTGACCATTTATTTGCATTTTATTATTATATTTGTTATATTTGCATAATCCATTTATATTCAAACCGAATTGAAAAACTGCATTTCACTACCCACAGTATGTACTGAGGTTTTCTTCTGGCGTCCCAACGCCCCACGCCTTCTGCTGTCCTGACTTAGCCCTGGTCCATTGTTGAGGCTGACCTCCCTTCACCTTATATCACAAAACAACGGTTTATTCTTGACATTTGAATAAATAGTAATTAGTACACTTTTAACACCTAATAAGAGCTGTATTTTTTTTTCTAAATATTATACACCAGGGTCTGAAATTCAGCACAGTACTGTGGGTGTTGCGCACAATTTGTTCCCCACAAATTTCCTGGTAGTAATCCAAAACATTAACATGACAATTATGAACTTGAGAGTTAAACCACAAAGATCAACAAATCAAATAAACATTTTTTTGTTCAGTCAACATGAGTGAATCGGCTCTCTCTCTGTGTGTGTGCAGAGATCTGTGTGTAAAGAAACTCCTTGATCACCACCTTACAGCGCATTTGTCAAATTGATGCATATATTTATACTTTATACATATTGTCTGTTTTTAATATACTGTATATATGATGCATATCAGAAGATAAGTGACTATTTAGAAACAAGGTTCTCTCTATCAGGACTAAATCTGTTAATATCTTCGATGCATTTTCACAACTTTACAATGCTCATATTTAACACTATGGTAAGCGTTGACATGGCCATTCACAATGTGTGAATAACTGCTAAGTTATTATGAATGGCATATTATTGAAAGTATATTCCAGAAACAACTATAAATATAAATAAACACATTATTGCAACCCATGGCTTTGGTATATCGTTACATCTCTTGTATATATAATAGAGCATGCTAGTATTTCATTCTGAACATACTGATTACTGTACAGACTGTAACTCTTAATCTCATCTTCATTCTTGATTTCTCACTTTTCTCCTCTCTTACAGGGCTGAGGTTTCTAAGAGCCTTGAGATTGATACAGTTCTCAGAAATTTTACAGTTTTTGAATATCTTAAAAACAAGGTAAGGCCGAAAACATATTACGCATCTGTCTCACCCTCAAAAACTTCATGATGACATCAACACACACAGCTCTCGACAGCTCCATAGGTATTTCTGGTGTCCCTTCAATCCTTTCCCTTGTCACAGCTCTAAGGCTTTGACTCAGATGTCTGCAGGATTTGTAGCTGAGCAGGATGTTTAATGATAATGCCCTACTGTGTGTCCATGTAGTCCGCCCGTAGGTAAGAGAACAGGGCTGCTGTCCAGTCTGATGAATGCAGGAGCGTGACTCAGACAGGCCCACGATTGAGTTTTTGTCCACCAGCTTGTCAATATGTACAATTCTGTAAATATTGTATGTCAATGAATAAGAAAGAGGAAGAAAAAGCACTAAGCAGTCAGAACTCAGTGGTTGGAAGTTTAGACTGATGGAAGTTTTATTTATTTTAGCTGCCATCTTGGTTCACCCCATCATATTTCAACGAGGGAAATTGCTGATATATCACAATTTCATAACCATCAACAGAATGACATAACCATCAACAGAATGTTACATTTGCACCACTGTATCATCTCATTGGCTGCTAAAGAAATATTATGGGGTTCTCACACCGACAGCATTTCTGCAGCGAGAAAGCGCCCAGGACTCATTTATTTTCAATGACAGTTGGCTATTTGAGGGATCGTAAGCGAAAGTGACTTTAAGCTTTACAAAATGGCTGATCAGAATTCAGTTTAATAATAAACACCGCACAAATGCCGCAAACACCAATGGTAGTGTTTGGTCCCTCATGACCAGTGTTGGGTAAATTACTCAAAAAAGTAATCGGTTACAAATTACTAATTACTACTTTAAAATTGTAATTTGATTACATGACCGATTACTACCTCAAAACTAATCAGGTTTCTAATTACTTTACTTTCAAGTTACTTTGAAAACATCAAGCGTAAAAAACTACAAAGTAAAAACTCAGTAATATTTTCTTTTAGTAATTTAATTTTGACTGAAAAATATTACAGAAGTATAAAAACTGCAACTTGACTTAAAGATGCAATCAATCTCTAGAAATAAACAAAACATTCGTCATATAAACCCGCCTAACAATGAAAGTTGTAACTTTAAATGAGTCTTTACAATGTATTATATTCACACAACATTGCTTGCTAGGATGTATGAGTAAAGCTAAAAATATCTTTACTTTCTGTAAACATTAAAGACAGACAAAAAACATATATGCTAATATACTAATACTAAATACTTACTTTAAAAACATACTCTAGACTCTAGACATACTCTAGACGCTCACATGTTTTTTTAAATTCATGCTCCAGCTCAGCAAAATTAACTAAGTACCTTGCAAATGTTTTTTGGTCCTGCAAGGTAGACCTGTCCGTCCTGGGTATCATTGCAAGTATGTCTCTGAATGACTGCGATTCCACAGTGGACAAGGGCCTCCACGATGTACACTGGGCCTTCACTTGTTCTGAAGTTACTTTCCCCCTGATCTTGAACATAAATCCAATTTAACCTGTTTAGGCTTGGTTGGGCCGCTCTCTCCTTGGGTGTGGGCATCCTCCTTGGCGACGAGTTTTGTCGTGGAATGCTTTCTGCTTAAGTGCTTGCTTAAATTGCTCGTTGAGTTACGTTCTTTAGGAACTGCACACAGTTTGCATTTAACAGTAATATTTTTGTTTTTACGCTCAATGAAATCAAAATAATGTCTGTATTTCCCCTTAAAGAAACAACCACAACACTCTGCATCCATTTTAGCTTGTTAGCTGATGCTGACGCGCATATTTTAACAATTTGGCATAGCTTCACATATGGTGTAAATTGTATTGCTGATAGTTATATACTGCTGTTAAGCAGCAACATCTTGTCAGCCTACAGCGATTTTACCACTGCCAGTGTGAACGCCCCTTTAGACCTAACAGTTCTAATATTCAGTGGGCATCACTGGGGTCCTACTGTGGTTTGATTTGTTTGCTGCTAACCTGTGTATTCACTCCCAGCGAGCAGCATTATGAAACCGACCCGCTTGTGTGTGTGTTGGGCTCAGTAGATGACTGATCTGTACGTCAGTGTGATGCGTTTCACTTTGAGAGGTGTGATGTAACTCTCGTCTCTCACAGTAATTCCATCAAGCTGGTGAACCTGTGTTCCATCTTCATAAGCACATGGCTCACTGCTGCAGGATTCATTCATCTGGTGAGTGAAAAAACACACACACGCCCACCTCTTCCCATGCCCCTGGGGAAACTAAGAAAGAAGAGCACGGAGAGTGATCTGTGGGTGAAGAGCGCTCTCAGATGAGTGCGACGTCTGTCCCTGTGTCCAGTATGTAGTTTGTGTTGTAGTTCATTTAAAGATTTTTGTTCCTTTTTCGTGTTTTCATCAGGATGTGCTAGAGAACATCTGTGCCACTAGATGGCAGCAGAGACTCTGCTTGCCACTAAATCCTCAGTGTGGTTCTTCTCACAATTCATCCTTGTGTTATTATATATGGACAGTAGATGGCTGTAAAAGACCATGTTTAGACCCAACAGTAACTCAATGCATGCTGTCCCTCCTACAGGTGGAAAACTCAGGGGATCCATGGGAAAACTTCCAAAATTCTCAGCCGCTATCATATTGGGAATGTGTGTACTTATTAATGGTCACTATGTCCACGGTGGGATATGGAGACGTTTATGCAAGAACCACTCTTGGACGCCTTTTCATGGTCTTCTTCATTCTCGGTGGTCTGGTAAAAACATTTCTCCTCTTGTTGGCAGTTGTGCACCCTCCCCCGCAGCCCCACCATATAAACACCTCATTCCAACTCCCATGTAAATCTGTCATGATTAAGACCCATCCTTTGATATGTCTCT
>JAZGTJ010010744.1:0-17744 GCA_036877575.1 Botia almorhae
GCAATAAATTCACCAGGCAATGAAACATTTGTGACATCATCACTGTGGTTTGCCATTACCTCATTGTGATTGGATGCTGATGTCTTGCTTCTCATTTGCATAATACTCTCATCAGCGTTTCCTCTGTCAAACCCACAAGCATACAGCGCCGGGTTTAAATTAATGGCCCATAAAAAACAATGCGTCACTGCTATGGAGTAAACAAACAAACAAACAAACAAACAGGCTGTTTATGAGAGATATTATGAAGCAAAATGACTTAATGGGGTGAAATGCCATAACAGAATAAACATTAGCAGAGTGTGTTTGTTTGTTACCCAGCGATCACAGGCTGTAGATTCTCTTAAACGAGGACATGCCGAGTGTGTTTAGATGCCTTACGAGGTCTCAAAGACACCAAAAATATAAAGTTACAACACAACACGTTCTGTGCATTCATTCACTTCACACAGAGCGGAGCTTTCCTAATGAACATTTATTGTAAATATAGAAAGATCTATTTGTACACAAATTGAAGGAGACGCAAGAAACCGCTGTAGACAAAAATAAATAACAAACAAACAAACAATGGAAGCTCATGAAACAGTGACCACCTGAAACATTGAACACAGATCAGCTGTAGTTCAGATCTAGAGGAAAGATTATTTCATACACTGACCCCTGGTCAGTTTTCACAACAAGTCATGACCTTTGACCTCTTGTCCAACATTGTCAGAGACGGAGTTAATTAAGCAGAGGACATAAAGAGCCACAAAAATCAAATATGGATGCCAAAGTCAATATATACTCAAATAATACAGTCAATATACTCCAAATCAATGTATTGATAGATCACATTGTTTGGAATCGTGTGGACTACAGGTTTCCTCAGTGATTGATTACATCAACATCCAGATGGCCAGAAACATGATTGTACCAGACGCTCCAGGACTCCCAAAGTTCTAATTGACTTATTATATGATATTATATCTGAGATTTTATCTCCTGTATTCAAGCAAAACTGTGCGCCACTGATTGCGACTAGCAATAGTTTATAATAGTTTATTGGTCAGATAGATTTAATTTACCCCTTCACTCTCTGTAAACTCATGTATAAATTCTGTGTATAAACTCACATTTAAAGGTTTTCTGACCTCTGACCTGCTGTTTACACTGTAAACTCTGAGTTCTTTAAAACGATTGGTGAATCAAGTTTTGAGGCGCCATTCAAGGGCTGAACTCTGATCAGCTGTGAAGGACTGACTTTGTCCAGGAATCTTGACAACCAATCAGACGAGATGACAAATGACCCCTTTTGTACTTGTTTTGACAGTCTCGCTCGGAGGCGTTGTGGTGATGCATCTCTTTCGGGAACCCAGTAGAAGACCTTAAAAAAACGTCAACAACAATAACTTCATGTTTTATGTTTCGATAATAAAACATTTCATAAAGCAGATTGTAATTAAACTACAGGAACCGTAAGTTCCTTTACTGTAGCTGTCAAAAGCAAAACATTCTGTGTGTGTACAACAACCAAGAACTCTGTAACAAACATCTGCATGTTGAAAGGGGTTCTGTCGTTTCCTGTAGCTCAGTGGTTAGAGCATGGCATTAACAACGCCAAGATCATGGGTTCGATCCCAGGGAATGCACATACTCAGAAACAATGTATAGTGTAATGCAATGTAAGTCGCTTTGGATAAAAGCATCTGCCAAATGCATAAATGTAAAATGTAGCCGAGAGTTCAAAGTTCAAACCAAAACAGGTCAGAAATGACACCAAAGCTAGTAAACAACAACTTACAGTCGTGCCCTCAATCCACTTAATTTAGAGGCCATTAAATGCAAAAATTAGTTATATAAACAATGACCTGGAGACGAAAACCAGTTCTTCACGCTTGGGTTAAATTGTATAAGGCAGTTGGTGGGTATTAATTAACGAAGGAATTATTTTTTCCATGGAAATATTAGTTGCTGTTTAGTTGCAATGGAAATAGTTTGTTGTTGGTTTTCGTTAGCATTCGAGCTTCCCGACCAATGACCGCGCTTCTGTTTGAACAGGAAGTCGTGTCGATTAACCCCTCGAGTACCGAACAAGAAAAAAATCACAGTGAAAACACAGATGAAGGCCGAAGCAAATCAAATGTGCACAATAACATGTGTGACGTCTCGTTTTTTTAACACGCCACAGAAATCGTTTACGTTCGACCACGTGCTGATCTGTGATTAATTCACTGCAACAGCTGCATAAATTATACATTCAAACAAGATGCAAATGAGTTTAAATGTGATTCCCAAAGAGGAGATGCTTTGAAAATTCAATGATCCCTTGAGGAAAATAAAGGTCAAAGTAAAATATCAGAGAAAAGGTTTAAAATATGAGTTTCGTAACGCTTTTGATGTACGTCCACACAATACACGACACAGTTTTCTTACGCTCATTAAAAATACAAGAAATCATGCAAATATAACACTTTATTTCATGTTCATTTGATATCTCATGTCTATATTTCCAGTCACCTTAGTTACATCTCATTGCACAACCCCGACCATTAAAAAACCCACACCCGCCCCGAACACACTCCGGTCCCGCCCAAAAGAATGATATACAGAACAAGCTCAGTAGAAAAACAGTCATATACTCTTTACAAAATTCACAGATGTGTCACAATATCCTTCATTTTAGTAAATTACTTCATTCAGACAGGTCACCTAAACATTGTAAACGCGACATAATAAAAAAAATACATATAAATAAAGTCAAAAGACAATTCTTTGATAACTTCAAATTTGAATTTCCCACAATGCCCTTGTGATCCGTTTCAGGCGAAAACCGAGAAACTGCAACATTTGTCTCGTCAACTCAGGAAAATCAATAATTCATAAGGCAGAAATTTAAGTGTGCTATAAGAAGGAGCTTAAAAATCATGATTTACAATCAAAAAAAGTCAAAATGGGAAAATGTAAAATACAGGGAAACATGCCGGGAATATTAGGCTGGATAAAACTGGATAGCCACACTCGGGTTTTTCAAAGATGATTATTATAGTTTATTATCTCTGCTGAGACTCATGAATCACACTCGACGAGAGACTGAACACACTTCAGATGACTGTGAAACGTTGATCGAGTGATTATCTGTCATTTTCACAGAAAACAAACATGACTGTGTGTCTGTGTGCATTTTAATGTCAACATACAGAAATTTAAGTGTATCGATTGCTCTTCATTGTGCATTTCAAATCGTTGTGAAAAAAACTAAACAAAATATGAAACTGCCTCACATGGACATTTCTGTCTAATCGCTTCACTAAACATCACTTTAATAAGAACTTATTCCAAATAAATAAGCCACACTTTAATTAACAACACGACAAATCTTTAGCATGATGCTAATCACTGCTAATCCTTGTTTGTGCCGCTCTGAATTCGGTCTTTCTTGAAGTGACATTTCAAACCTCATTAAATGATACTGAGCGTTAGCGATAACTGATACCACCGCTGCGGCTACGCTAGCTGATTTAGCAGAAGCGTCTTTCAGTGCCGGGTTCCCCTCACCATTAAAGCCTCGAAAAACTGGGTCAGAACTGTAAAATATCACCATATTAAAAGCGCCAGTTAAACCATATTCCTGTAAGAGCTCCATTATCCTCTTCATTCAGGTAATTCGATTCATTTATTCCGCCAAAAGCTGAACAGAAAGACATGACTGGAACAAAAGGAGTTTAAACAAGCGAGAATCACACAGTTCTATCAGAAGTAGCAGTTAATCACATGACATGGACGATGTATATTTAGAAACGTGAGAACGCATTATGACATCATCAGTCATTTTGGGCTAAAAGAGGGCCAGAATTGTAAAAAGAAGGAGACTTTCTGTATTTGGGTTGATTATGGTGTCAATTTGGCTCCATGTAGCGGCGCTATCTGGAGTTTCGGCTAATAGCTAAGATACTGATCTTAAAGAGCTTCATAATGTTTCATGTTTATGTGTGAAGCTGAACCCCTGGAACAGAACGTTGCCGAGATTTATGAGTCAAAACAGCAGTGAGAACCAGTGGAGACGCAAACACACACACACAGAAACAGTTAAAATAACACAAGTAATAAAAACTGTAAACACAATTTGAAATGTGCTAATTTTGTAACACTGCTTCATAAATATTCATTGTAATGTAATATATTTAGTTTTCTTAATTGCAAGCGTTCTAGTCTTATTGTGCGCATGCTTCATGTGTGCATGCTTGCCTTCGTAATATTTGAGCAAAATTTAATATCTTGCTCCGCCTTCTGTCAGCCTGACATCACCAAGTCCTCTCATTTTTAACTCCCCCCCCTCCAAGCACCTGACATACAGGAACCTGACGAAGTGTAAACGCTGCTCTTCTAGTGTGCCACCTGCCTGGAGACTCTCAGTTTATTGATCATGGAATCTGTGGTCACAAACTTTCCTTGTTGCAACTGAACCTGGAAAGCTCGACAAACATCAGAGCAGCCGTGTGATGTTCTCTGATTGGATAAATAAAAATGATTTCAAGCTTCAGGGAAACGCAAACCGCCACGGCGGTCATTAAGAGATGGATGACCCGTTTAAACGAGAAACAGACGTGTGTTAAACTCTTAACGCTTTTAAACACCCTTGGCCAACAACACTGGAAATGGTGCTTTAGTGATGGATGCAACCGCCAGAGAAAGTAAATATATATTAATACTTCAAATATGAAGTCTACATGAGCTCAGTAAAGCCAGTATGATACTGTAAACTCTAATGTATTCATCTACCAGGCAGAAAAACCTCGACAGCTTATAATTAAATGTGCTCAAGAGGGATATTTTAATGCCTCCAGGGCATAATAATAAAAAAGTCATTTCTTGACTTATATTGAAGTAATTAAATAAACGGGGGTAAAAAGCATTACAGATTTCCAAACGACCCTTTTCAAAATCATTTCCTCAACACTGTCGCACAAAAAAAAACAGGTATTGTGTGTGAAGCGTACCAGAGGACTGTCACAACCGACGAACATTTGTAGCTAGAGTAAAGTTAAAAGCTTGTCTTTAAACATTTACCCTATTGCGTCCACTCCTGATCTAATTTTATCTTTTCCGAATGTGTATCCAAACCGGCCAATGGCTTGCGTGGCCCTGGTGATGTCATTTCAGAGGCAGAGCAAGTTTTTTTTGATGACGTAATGAAGACACGTTTCTTTCTTCAGAATACCGATTCACGAATACTGAATGATGTACAAGGAATGTGAATTAAGAACATAAGACAGACTTTCACATAAAACAAAGCAGAACAAAGACAGCGATTTCCTATATGAGATGAGTAATACTACATGCTAGTTTTAAAGCGAATCAGCTTAGTCGTCTACACACAGTCTGCTTTTAGTTAGAATACACTATTCCTCGCAAACCCATTAGTACAGTCTGTCTGTACTCTATATCTAAAATCATTGGAGTTACAGGATATACAGAACTAAAGCAGTTAATGTTCATCTCAAGATAAGAGGGCTGGAAATACTGTTACTTCAGTCTTTTTACCTTCATCTCAAAAAGGTACCACGGAAGGTGTGAATAATTTCATGTTTATTCTTTGTTCTTGTATCTCATCTGGAGACTTTTAAAAGGCCCGACTTGATTTAAGAACTGCACAGGCAGAAAAGCACGAATCATTAAAACAGGAAAACCTTATTATGTTCCTAATCGTTTACCGAGTTCACCTCTTTATAAAACTACATAAGCACACACACAACACACACACACACACACAACACAGTCAAAGCATGCGGAATAGAGATATGGAGAAATCCCCGCCACAATGCATTAACTAAAACATAGAAAAGCATTTGTCACACGCCAAACATGCGACTGCATTCGACAAGAGCATCGCAGCACAATGGCAGCTTTTGAAAGACTTTTTATCTCAATGCACAACAAGGTGGGAGGCTGGAGAACTGTGGGCAGGAAGTCTTCAGCTGTTCAGAACTTTTATTAGTGGGTGGATAATGTTTAAACTCCACAGTCCTCGATAAAAACAGACAAGAGGAGAAAGTCAACTTGCATATATTGCGAGTGTTTACTGCAACAATTTACTGCATATGTGCAAAATATATTCCCTTTTTTAATATCCAAACTCAGCAAATTTCATGGCTCGTATTTGGAATTCTGGAGCTGTTAGGAATTCTGCACACTGTTGTTTTTTTTCCAAGAATGTTTCAGATTACACAAACGGAAAATAACCCAAAAACAATAAATAAAAACCTTTTGCATTTGTTGACCATGATACGATGATTTATAATTCTGTACCAAGTGGAACTAGTAATCATTTAGGCCACATAAAGATTCGCTTATAAGTCTCAAACGATACAAATCAAAATGATGTAAATGCATACCAAGATTTTTGCCTTAATTAATCATGACCAGCAGGGCATTCTGGGAAAAATCAACCAAAATGTACCATATAGTGCTAATGGGTAATCAAATAAACACCATGTGAAAAATTACATAAAAACAATTGTAACAAAAATTGACAATTCAATAAAAATCATTAGAGATATTTTAACAATAAATAACATAAACAATCTTACAAATGTTTGGCACCTTCCTTCAGTTCAAATGAATCTGTTATTTAAGTGCCACGGGGCAGTTTTTAAGACTGTGTGTGTGTCTGTAAACATGTACATTGTGTGTAGATGTGAAGTTTGCACATGTATTTGATGTATTTGTGTGTGTACACATACAGCAGGTTTGTCTTCACTGGACACACACATTTTTGTATCTAACACTACCTTCACATATACTGTATGTTAGCAAAGATTTTACTCTAGGTTGTGTGTTTGTGTCACAGTTTTTGTAGTCGTATCGTACTGTGAGAACGTACGCACACACGCGTACGCACGTTTACCGGAAACCTAGCAGCAGGAAATAACACCACAAATAATTTTAATTCCCGTTTTGTGACGATATACGCCAACGAAGCGTTTCAAGAGCTTAATCTTCTGTCTCCAATTACTGTATCATAGCTAGCTATCTTCCGATGATATCACGCGCCTCGAGGCTGCTTGGCAAACTCGGCTCCTAACTGAATTTAAGAATATAAAGACTGAGGGAAACAAACACGTTTGCGCTCCTAAATGGAAAGAAATGAGATTTCAAAAAGGCTAATGATGCTTGGGGTGGAATATATGTCATTAAAATGGGGCAGAAATATACTTTTGGGGTTTATCGTTTTGTTGTGAGATCTTTGTGGATGTTGCCACAAGCCTGTTTTTGCAACTGTTATTCAGATTTATCACGCTGATTGTTTTCTTCAAACAAGAACAGCTTTCCAAACATTAAGCGAGGATTTAAATCTCATTGACCATGGTTAGACTTTTCCCAAGGGGAAAGCTGTGTATTTTTATTTGGTGGTGTCAGTTCTCAATAACAAAGTACTGATTTCAAATCAATGTTAATGTGGCTGCTGATGCATGCTGGGAGTTCGCCCACATGCAAGTTTCAAAATCCAGATCAAACATCCGTTCACCACTGAAACTTCACGACACTTGACCTTTGACATGCTCACACACCTTAAAAACATTCACGAAGAAACTGGTACAAGTCAACCACATAGTCTGCAGATCTATATAGACTGGTAAACACAAAAGTGCTAAACGCAGAGTTTTTAAAACCATTCTGAGGTGTTCCAGCTTTCAGCCAATCACGAGCAACGGATTCAGCCTGCGTCTTTCAAAGGCGAACTGATTCCAGTGATGCATTCTGGGTAATGACCAAGATTAATTTTAGTCGCTTCTTTAATCTGGCCATGTTAATAATATTAGCATCTCTGTGACTCAGTAACTCTTCTGCTGCAAATTACGGATTCATTTCCCCCATTAAGCCATGCAAGGACAAAAACGAGTTCTTAAAAAAGGGAGATGTAAGAATTAATTAAATGAGTTCTTCACTCCTGCGCTTGTGTGACCTCAGTCAACAGTAGATCAGCAGAAGCGCGTTATCACCAGAAACAAAAGGTTGATCAATGAACGCTATTGGTCTTCATTACGCGGTTCTGTGGAATCCTTGAATCCGATTGGTCAATTGCTCATATCGCTACATTACGGTGATACTTAAACGGTTCACGTAATTACAACTAATAAAATATTTTATAGGTTCAGTAACATTGTCATATATTACTCTGCTGCGCGTCGGGGTGCAGATTACCCTGTCAGGGTTTCATGTGTGATAACAACCAGATTACTGCGAATGACACAATAACAATGGAGAAAACTAGAAGTCTTTTACACCTAGCTGTTAAAACATATTCAAGATTTTGTTCATGTATTACCCAAATCCTTTAGCATGTGTGTTACGAGTAGCGTTTGACTACTAAACAGGCTGAACAAACCAAACTGTGTTATGTGCCTGCGACTGTAAACTTAACGGACTGCCACCCTTTATTAAACCAGGGTCTATATCTAAAGTCTGCATCTAGCTGCCATTTGTAAAGCTGTAAATCTTTCCTCAGATCTGGTTGTCCCCCACAGACCCCATATTACATATTTTCAGCCTTTGGAAAAGTGTCTAAAAAGCGCAAATAAGGTGAAAAATGTCTTTAAGGCAAAGAGCTGACTCTGCCACAAATGAATGCCAAAAGAGAATGAACTCTTAACATTGTGTGCATTATCGAACTGTCACACTTCCCGAATGTTAAGCGTGTCCAAACGACTGCTTCTGGTTTGATAAGTGTTTCCCACACACACTGTAATATGTGTAGGTGTCTCAAATCAATGAACACGCTTTGCTTGAACGAGTGTAAAGAGAGATTTATGTTGACCCGTGGCTTCAACGAAGCTAAACTCGCACCCTTTTTTCTTTTTTCCACTCGCTAAATAACGTCATCCAACAATCATCCTGACAAGCACACATTTTTATCCTCTCTTAAAAATGAACAGGCATTTTTTAAACAAAGGCGGCTAACACCTCATTTCAGTGAACTGTCAAACTACAGCGGGAAAAGAGCACAGGTGGTACACATGGTAAAAACGAAGAAATTGTAAAATGAAGTGCCACATTTCCTGTGCCTTTCTGGTTGGTTGCCTTAATGAGTTTGGAACACCTGCTTAATTCTGTCTCTTTCAGAACACTTGTCTCTGTGGTGGCCCGTAGGGACCAAAGCACCTGCTGATGAAGTCTGCCGAGCTTTCTCAAGAGCCATCGGTCCCTCTCTCCGCAACCTCCCCTCCTGCTGTCATGTCTCACAGCTTCTGCTGTGCTGACACGCCCTTCCAGTAGTCCAGAATGTCATGCAGATCTTCATCTTTTGCAAACTGCACTTTCTTTCGAAGAGCATGGCCAGCTGCTATGTAGGCTTCCTCACAAGGGCTTTTCTTGTAGGGTCGGAAGCGCTCCCAGATTTTAAGCGTGCTCTCAGAGGAGTATTCAGGGCTGGAGGAATACCCTGAGTAATTGTGATGACGGGGAGAAAGTTGGGAGTAGGCAGTGTCCTTCTTGGTGCGAGTGAGAGGCTTCAGAAAGGAGACTTTCTGGGCAGGGGAGTCAGTGGCACCCTCATAGTAGAGAGCGGGGAAGGAGTGTCGGTGCTCTGAGCAGTGGTAGTCTGGGTGCACTTCCAGGTGGTGCTGCTGAGCTGTGGTGACCCCGCCCCCGACCGCAACACCACACCCACCCGAACCACCACTGCCACCACCGACTCCCCCTCCACCCCTGCCGCCACCATCTCCTCTGCCGTTACTGACTCCCTGAATCCCAATTAAGGGGGGCCTCTCTAATGACTCCCCGCACCGAACAGGGCTGCCTTTCTCAGGGTAATTGCATGGCTCTGGGTTGCGCGGGTCGGGGGCATCCACACCGAACACTCGAGTGCTTTTAACAGAACCACTGGAGGAAACACTGCTGTGGGTTTGGACAGAGTTAATAGAGACAACTGCAGCATCTGCGCTCAGTTGCCTCTGCAAGGGGCGTGATGCTGTGACTGGGGGTGGGTCCCTGTAGGGAGGTGAGAGAAAACCCCCTCCACTGATACCAGGCCGCTCAGAAAGGGGTAAAACAAGGGGAACGGGAGGTGGAGGGCGGATTTTAGGGGATGACATGATCTGACATGTCCCTGTGATGGTAGGGGAAAGGGGGATTAGCCCTCGGGCTAGGGATGTGACACAAGGAGGTGGTGGAGAGGCAGTGTTATCTGCTGTAGTGGCTAAGACAGCTACAGAGTCTAGTTTGAGTGCATCAATGCAGTTATTAATGATCTGGTTTACCTTGTCCACCTCCTTGGCAATAGTGGAGATCTCTGAAGTTGAATCTCGGCCATCATCATCATCATCAGAGTCATCCACTCCATTAATCCCATTTTCTACTCTTGCTATTTCATTCCCCAACATTGTTACAACTCCATCTCTCCCTCGCTCCTCTCCTCCTGCTGATGTCCGCACATCCATGTAATTACCCTTGTTGGTCCCCATGGACTCTGAGAAAGCTGTGACCATCTTCTCTACCTGTGGCAGTGTAGACAGTCGAGAAGACGTGGTATTGGCTGAGCCATGGATGATGCCCAAGCTGGAGGACGTTGATTGAGACAGTTTACCATGATGATGCTGGTGATGGGACTGGTCATGAAGTTTCTGCAAGGCTGAAGGATCCTTGGCCACCGCAGCAGCAGCTTCTGGCCCATAACGCATCTCCAAGATGGTTTTCTTAACACTGATTGACTTTTCTTTCTCCTCCTGTATTCGACGCCTACGTAAGCAGTAGTACACCAAGCCCAACACAATGACCATTCCAAACAGGCAGCCTAGAATGGTCATAATGTAATGAGTGGTGGTAGAGGGGGTTGCTCGCAAGTCATCGGGCCCTGCAGTCCGTGTTGCAAAAGACAGGCATGTGTGATTATACCGCTGGGAGTTGCGAATTGAGGCGACACAGAAGGTGTAATTTGTATGGGGTTTCAAATTGTTGAAAGTGACAATCTCTTTTTTGTTCTTTAGGTTCATGACATCAGACACATAAGAGTGGTTGTACTGTACTAGAATATACATCTTACTGTACGGCTTGGGAATCTGAACCAAGAGGGATGCTGTGTAGAGGGACACAGCTTGTAGCTTAATGGTGGGACTATAGGTGGGGTCTGTGGTTGGGGCTGTGGGCTGGTGGTAGAGTCCCATCTGATCAGAAAAATCAATCCCCATTCCAGAAGAGTCCAAGTCTGGAGGCAGGGCTGTTATACTAGTAACAAACATTCCATCTTTACACATCGATGACAAGAAAGCACGGGCATTTCTTACATGATTACTCCTAGGACTCAGCAGAGGGAACCCAAAGAGTTCCTTTGGGGTCTCACACTGAAGTCTGTCGTAGGTGTGAGTGACATTGTCAAATGCCTCCAGCCAGATAAGAAAACTGTACAAGTCGCAGCCACAATGGAAAGGGTTTCCAGCTAGTTCACAGACAATTAGCCGACCCAGAACAGTGAAGGTGGATGCATCCAGTCTTGCTAATTTGTTGGAGGACAAATCGAGGCTGCTAAGGCTTGGACACTCCCAAAAGGCATTGGCTGCAATGACTTCTATGAGGTTGTGCTGAAGATATAGGCACTGCATTCGACCCAGCCCTCGCAGCATTCCCTCTGTGAGGTTGGTTAACTTGTTGTAACCCAGCTGCAAGACCTGCAGATTGGCCTGTCCGGCGAAGGTACCATCCTCAATGTAGGAGATTTCGTTCTTGGTGAGGTTGAGATCGGTGAGGTTGCTAAAGCGGCTGAGGGAGCTAAAGAAGATTGCCTTGAGCTTGTTCTCGTTCAGTCGTAGGTCATGGACGGTGTTGTTAATGTGCTGGGGTATTGTCTCATATGGAGGCTGGTTCTGACTGCAGATAGCTAGCCAGACGTAGCCTTTATCTCCCTCAATTAGCCAGCAGTCACCTCTCACAAATGATGGTGCGTGTAGGAGGACAAAAAGAGAGAGAAGGAAGGTGGGTGGAAACCCACAATGGACACTGAACCTGCAGGCCATTTCTGGAGCAAAATTCGATTTGTTTTGATCAGGTGGGGAAAAAAAGCAGTTAGGGTTCAAAATAGGAAAAAAAATCTCAGGAGATGGACGACCAACAGGATCAGAAAGTAAGTTCTGGGAAAAAAAGTGTTTTGAGGGCAGTCACAGCTGTACATGAAACATGCTGCCAAAAGTCCCCATTTTATGCAGTGTTATAGGGTTATAGTGTCGCTTGCTGCAGGTATAACTCATGGTTCTCCAGCGTAAGATCCAAATGGTGTCAGTCTGTCAGCCTGTGAATCTGTGCAAGAAACAAAAACAGGATTAAGAGGTAGAAAATAAAACAATGATTATGATATTTTATAATATATATGATATTATATATAAGACAAATTATATTATGTACTGGACAGGTTTACAAGAACATGCATATGTATGCAAACTTTAATGTCACACAACTGTCTCCTAACTATGCTCACAAGTCAATGGTGTTCAGTTATGTAAATCCTTTTCTACACAACAAAACAATAAAAGCTGGAAACAGCTGCAAAAGAATGCATAACTGACAGGATAATTGGGGCCGGAATGTTAAACAGCCGTGAGACTTCCGAAGCCACTGAGGTTTTACCGTGTCTCCGAGGATTAATTTAGGATTACCGTTATCCAAACCTCGCTATTATACATGCCACTATTTTGCAGAAAAATCGCCTTAGTTTTAAAAATGCATAAAACATTTTTTGGCAGTGCAGCTATGACTTGAGAAAATGCTAATTTGTGTGTGTGTGTGTGTGTGTTTGTATAAATGTGTGTGCATGTGTGAGTTTACATGGTCGAACTGTGAATTCAAATAAATTAAGTTGCCACTAAATACGACACTAAATACTCACAAACATAAATAACGCGAGCGAAAACACAATAGGAACGTCTGTGTGCGTTTGTGTGTTTTAGCGTGCTTACAAATGCATGCGCTTAGATACGTTTGGTGTGTCTAGGGCTGCATGCAAATAACACTTATGTAAGACTTATCTAAATTCAATTTGATTAGTTGGAAATCTGAATAGTACTAATTGCCCTGCTGAGTGGCTTTACGTCGCGCTGCTTGATCAGTCGTAATTGTAAACGAACGCTTTAATTAAGTTCTTCGTCGACGGTTTTACTCATAAAAGGTCTTCAATACGCTAAATGAAAAATAATCCAACTAAATACAATACACCCTGAAAAACATTAGGAAAAAGAGAGGTATGGTATTGTTCACACCTAACCATTACATGCTAATATCCCATAATGCACTGGGCTGAACATAAGCAACATGAATAATTAGCAGTTCTTGCTAGATATTTTTAAGTTCTTGCAAAAACTATTGTTCCTACTTAAGGTTGGTGTTTTTTAGGGCTGACCCACTCATACTTCTTCGGTTCTATTCTTCTCTGTAACTGACAGTATTTTCTCTCTCCAAGCTTAAAACGTGTTGTTTTTTTTCATCTTCTGTTCATTGAGCTCTGACTCTGTCAGAAAGACTTCTAATTAGTTAGTCTACTCGGCAGTGCCCAGAGGAAGCACACCACCAGTCTGGCTCCACACTGGGGAAAATCTGACAAAATACAGAGTCACTGGATTATAACAGCGCTGGCCTCAAAGTGACATTTATCCTGCGTACAATAACTCACAGCCCCTGCTGATTTAATCAAAACCAATCCATCATCTCTAAACACAAAGCTGATTGAGCATTTTGGTTTTATTCCTCTGCGGTTTAAGCGACGTAATATTGTACAGCTGAAATGCCCACAAGATCTCTCAATCGTACTGCCACAGCTTTTAGAACACACTGCCTGATTAACCGGCCAATAATCAATTTTAACCTGCTAACGACCAGCTTGGACCATCTTTGTAAAGACAGACACCTGTTACCAAGCTAGCACTGCTACCAGCTTAAGCTTGGTTTCACAGCAAGTGCGCTATTGGTTAAACGCTGGAAAGGTACGTTCCCTTCCGAAGACAAAACTCTGAGTGCCAGCAACAGCAGGAAAACAATTAAGGCTTTCTTCCTTTATTCTGCCAAGCTGCAGGTTTTTGTGAGGACCTGAAACCTATTCAGTTTCCTCCACGTGGAGATATCACTCTGGATCTGCGACTTAATTAGGTCCAGAGGCTCATGCTAATTACAGCCCATGAAAGCAGGTACACCGAACTAGCGTTTACTTTAGCTCGCTTTCTCTTCTAAAGACAAACTTCTCGAGGGGATAAGAGAGAAAGACCGAGTGGAAGAATGAAGAGAGAAAAATCAAGAGGCGATTACAAAGCACAGACAAAAACATTTCAGCCAAATTCTTTGCTAGCCGAATCTGCGCTTGTTAAGGGAATTTTGTTCAGACTAACGACACTTTCTTGATGTTGCGTAGCTTGAAAATTTTACAGCCTTCCTGTTGCTTTTTCTGTGGAAGAGCCAATCCATGTCGCGTATCGCATATATCCACCGACTCCCTCACTCAGCAGCAGCCTGTTGTGGCAGATCACCTGACAGATAAACAGATTCGTGTATGTTTTCATGCTTATGTGGTAGAAGTCACGACTGATCTTATTTACTAACAGTCATATTCCTGTTTTTGCCAACTGACATCATCAAGCCCTTTTATCTTTGAATCCTTCTCCAATCATCTGTCTCCATTCTAGTACGTATCATCTATAGAAATAAAACTAAATTACGGAAATAAAACTCGACAGATCGGTTACCGGACAGATTCCTTTAGATTTCAGCAATATTATGTATTTTATATATGTTGTTTTCATTTAAAGATAATGTCATGGAAACACATCACAATGGACTTTAGTTTTGAACTCCATTCTAGCTCTCTAAAAGACATAAATTTATTAATATCTAGCTGTACTTTTTGTTTAATAATAGATCATGTTTAACATACTGCACTTACAGAAAGTGCTGGTTTGAGTTGGTAGACTTCCAACAATGACTGTATTTTTGGAGTCTCCAATGCAGTCGCCACAATTTACAATATACAACTTAAAAAAAAAAAGCATTTAGCACACGTGACTCTACGTTTTACTTGAGCCACTGCAGCGAGAGATGCGCCTCTTAGAAAAAAGTGTTATCACAAAACAACAGGAAATACTGTACAAACACTTCCTGGAGTGAGGAAACTCGGTTTTCCAAGGAAGAGGGAAAAGAAGCTACAGTCTCAAAGCGTGCGTTTTTTCCCTTTAAGAGACAGACAAAGAAAACTCCACCATGATTCTCGTCGCACACAGCTTGTGTTCAGAAAAGCGAATTCGGTTGTTCTATCTGAGGCGTTTTTGTGCATTAAACAGCCTCTGAGGGCGAGAAATCTCGTATTGTCAGCACTACACACACCGCGTGAGTTAAACTGACATGGTCAGCCACAGGGACAATTAGAGTTAAGAGAAACATTTGTCTGTGAGGGAACGCTCAGACATCCAGTGACCTACACAAGACCAGAACCCCAGAGGGTCAGCAGCTCCAGCTTCCTGAATGCTAATTAGCTGCTTGTGAAGCTGCGGGTCACGAATGACAAGACCGAGTACTTCAAAGTGCCCTTAAAATCGGACACATTACCACTGGATGCGTCTCACACGCTTCCTCAGTTTCTTGTACAGTATGTCAGCGACGATAGCTTGCCAGAATTTCAGTGCAGGAAAAGAACACAAAACTGCTAAGAAATGTTGACTGTAGGTAGAAATGTATACACGAGCAGAACTGGCTGAACACAGATCTGCGTTGGATTATTTTCTGCTGCTCCACACACAGTCTATATATACAGTACATAAACAGTGTCAAATGCACACATATATATATATATATATATACACACACAAGCCCTGGCATTATCTACAGTATTATCTTCAGAAAACATGTTTTTTTGACTTTGGCTGTATGGAGAAACTTCCTCAGTTTGCCTGAGGCAGACATTTTCATAGGTGATAATACAGCAGATCTCTCTCTCTCGCTCTCTCTCTGTGTGGCATAATTTCTGCCATATTCTGGTCTTATTAAAGCAACAGATACCTCATACATTAGAAACAGAGCGAGCATCATATCAGGGGCGTGGCCTCAGAGATCAAGGATTTGTATTAAACATTTGAGATATAGATTATTGAGACCGGACTAAAAGACAACAGTTCAAATAAACAACGAACATGTTTCCAGGCCTTTAAAATTTGTTGATAATTGCCTGACGCATTTGATAAGCTTATAAACAACAATGATTATAATAGAAGTGTTTTGGTTCATTAAAAATTAAATGTTAAATATGCCAAACAGTAAACAATCAAACAACTACACAACACAACAGATTATATTCACAGCACAACCCAAACTTTTATGCTTTGAGTTATACATTGTTAAAAACTACAGTAATAAAATAATAATACACTATATGGCCAGAGTATGGAGATACAAACATTACAACTAGAGTCAAAGTTCCAGAATTTTCCACACTACACTAACAGTATAAAAAATTAGCACTATAGTTTACATCAAGTGTTTGTCTATGAAGACTGCAGGGCTGTATTCATGAGTTTATGCACTTTTTTTAATCGTTGTAGCTAAAACAGCCAAGCTTGTTAACTAGAAGAGGGTGTCTAAACACCTCTGGCCACATAGTGTGTGATTCACAGAATTTTCCACTGTCAATCACACTGAGCTAGCCAATGCTTGAACTACACGAAATCGCAGCGTGTTCGCAATTATGAAAGAAACTTTCATTCAACAAAGCAAACAGCAACTCACTAACTCACTAGAGAACGCTAGCTGAGGGTGCACGCGCGCACACACAAACTGCGCTGAAAGCAGGATGTAGGTCATGTTTGGCCACAGGCTGCGTTGGAAGGGTGGCGCTCTCATTGGTGCTGGGCGCAGATAGTCTTGTCATTTTTCATTTGCCCCATTACGTGAGACGAGCTAACAAAACGCTGGGACTCGGTGAAAGGCGGGAGCAGAAAAACAGGAAGCGTTCTGTGAAGGTTATCTGCCGCGTGCAAGACTCCTGATTCACTTTGGGCTTTAGATCTGCGCTCGGTGTGCGATTCTGTCCGTCTTGGTGAAGAGAAACTAGTTTAGTTAACAAACTAAATTAGCTTGACTGAAGCACTTTGGAAACCACAGTTATTGATACCTGCAGACTACGTTGAGATGACCTATAAACACTGTGGACAGTAGAAAATTATACTGGATTTATTTGTTTGTTATACTTTATACATTGAGAACTTATCCATGTGTTCAGACTGTTAGGTTGATGCATGCTTAATTTACATCGGTTGCCATAGTAACTGATTTACGCATATTATAGGCTGTATGAGGTGTGGACACTACAGTGTATTATGTATGACATCATACAATTGCTTAAATATAGTGAAATCTGACCCGACTGAACACACACATTTTCAAAATCCAGGTTTAATCTGATTTAAACCACATCAAATGCGGTCTGGATTAGGTTCGCGAACACTGCAGGGTTTTTTTGCAGGTCAGAAATAAAACAACTAAACAGATTTGACAGCAACGATACACACAAGGAAACACAATCCACAACGCGTCGGCCTGAGGAGGTGACTGTGAATCTATGAAGCAGTGACTCTCAGTGACAGTCGACATGCGCTTTCTCGCAGTTCAAGCTAACATGCTAACACTACCAGACCGCAGCGCTTCACAACTGTCACTTTATTTCTCCTTCACAATCTCAGAAATGCAGTTTGTCACAAAGATCAGCGGCTTTTTCCTCCTGTACTATATTTTGCTTTGGTACGCGG
>JAZGTJ010010745.1:0-17743 GCA_036877575.1 Botia almorhae
GTGAGTCATTGAAATGGTCATACAGGAACCTGTGTTGATAATTTTCTCTTGCTCTTTTACATACTGTAAAGAATCTCATGTGAGGAAGATACGGTGAAATTTAATTCAAAAGTTCATGATGTCACATGATACAGTTGAACACATCCAGCCATATGAATGTAAGTCTGAAAGAGGAAGCAGGTGTATTTAAATATTTTATACTAGTCAGATTATTTTCCTATCTTAGATAGTAGCATAACAGACACATGAAGGCTGTGAAAACAAAACCTGATATCTGCTTCCCTCTGTTGAGTGTTCTCACACACACACACACACACACACACACACACACACATATTATAATCTAATCCTTACCCACACTCCAACCATAATAGAAAACTTTCTGCAATTTTACAATGTTTAAAAAAACTATTTACTATATTTTATAGCATTTTGACATGGGGTCTCCAAGGGGAGGTTTGGTTAGATTTGTCAGGTTTCGCTGATAATCAAGTACAAATTTGTCCTTATTTATGTACCTGTTTCTATTTATGTCACTCCTGCACATGACATGGTCATTGAATTTGGACCGTGGGGAACGCTGGAGAAGGGATTTCCTCGGCATGCGAGCTTCCTTTATCTGTTTCCATTTCTGAGAGTAAATAAACAGCACACCTCTAGCTTGGCTCACTTTGAACTCCTGTCTTCCTGTGAATTTCCACCCTCTGGCCAGACACATCAGATCAGACTGGGTTCTCTAAGTTTTGTTCTCAGTTTTATCCTGCTGTGACATTCTCTAGAATAATCTCTCTCTGCTGCCTGGTATCTCTCATTTGACAGTAAAATTAGCTCCTGGTATTTCTGTTTGTTATTCAGAGTATTAACAGTGTCTATTCTGTCTTTGGAGCTCAATTCGTTTGCCGGCAGACACGTCAGGTTTTATCTTGGGTCTAATTGTGCTGACAGTTAACTGCAACATTTTCTCAGATTTTCACATGAGTTTCCTTCATTAAACAATCTGAAAACAATAAAAAAATTAAAAGTTAAGTTAATTTAAAGAGATTCTGCTGATCAATTCATTAATTTGAATAATTCTTTACACATATTTGCACAAATGACCAGCATAACAGAAGTGGCTTTTTAGTTACTTGACAAAAATCTGTAAATATGTGCGCTGAAGTAAAAAGTGATCCATTGTTACTTTTAATAAAAATATTTATTTGACACCCACATAAAAAACAAGACTTTGAACATCATTATCTGCAGTTATGTTCACAACATCACGCTGAACATGAGAAACTGTTAAAAAGTCTTTAACAATCAGACATAATGTTTGAAAATGTGTAAGCATTCACTTCCTGTGTCAGAAGTGTTTTCCCTCTGGGGGTGTGGCCACGATCACCTCTTTACCTCCAAAGTCCCAGTAGACAGTCATGTGGAAGGCCATGTTAGAGAGAACCACCAGATACTCGCACAGAGCAAAGAGAGTATAAACTGATGACAGAGAGAACAAAGACTTTACAAATCACATTTAAATAAAAGCTTGTAAGGGAATAATTCATTCAAACATGAAATTTTACTTCTGAGCAACACTGTCCAGGTTTTTCCATATAATGAAGGTGAAGGGGACTATCAGACTCCAAAATGAGAAAAAGCTCCATACAAGCACCATGAAGCTGATGAAATCAACAGAAATGAGTCTGACATTCTCTGCCCTAAATAACTTTAATTGCATAGAAAAGAGTGTCAGAAAGAAAGACACTTCTAGAAGTTTGAAACAATATAAAGAATAAAGAAATGACGAATGATATTAAGTGAACTATCCCTTCAAAGATTTGAAGTAAATTCACGCTGGTAGAAGCAGAACAAAGAAGCAACTGCTGACAAGAACTTGGGCGAGGTGACTGACAGAGAACAGCTAAGATGTTGCACTCACTTCCTGCCTCACAGTAAGTGTTGTGCCGTCTGAAGAAGTAGAAAGCCAACACACAGAGACAACTGTTGAAGAGGAAGAGGCGGAGCTTCTGACGGTATGACATCATCTCCTAAAGTCAAAGAGGATTGGAGTAGATGCCGTGAGGAAAGAATGCAGGGAAAATCTGATCTGAATGTCATCAGTTGTTCTCTGCAGCCTGATGTGGTGCAAGCAGGTGACAAGACATTCTGTCAAATCTATGTGAACCACTTCCTCTGAGGTACAGAAACACACACAGCTGCATTTTCACAGTGACAGAAATATACAGATACACTGCGGCCTCTGACAGCTACCAGCACAAACAACACTTTTAAACACAGCTGTGCTCATGATGTCAAGTTCGGCGGAGCATTAAACACATATATAACAAAATACATCAAATAAGTGCTAACAAAATATTCAAATGGTCTTTCATGTTAATACCTGTCTTCATTCAATCAGAAAACCATGTTTGTCTGTAGCTAATCTGCATACTTTGTAAAACAAACAAATAAACATAATATAGGTATTGTCAACAATGCATGGAGTGTGCTGGTGTAATTGGTGTGTACTGTCCTCTGCTGATCTGTAGATAACATGCACACAGGTCAGAAAGCTGCTTACCTCAGCACTGAGGGAATACTTCGAGATCACCGACCACAACCTGCAGGTGCACAACATGTGAAATAAAGAGCTCCCAATAAACACGATGAAACCGCTCTTATGAACACCTGCGGAGCACATGTGCAGCATTACTGACCAAGCTGATAACAACACAAATGTAATTCTGTCTTGTTCCCAGTAATTATTACTGTGGTGGGAAAAACAATATTTACACAATTACAACACAGGTGAGTGTTTGCGAGAACGTCCAGCATCTGCAATCATTAATAAACACGACACACTAATCAACTAATCAAAAATAACATGTTCAAATGTCATCACTCAGAGCTGCATGCAGACTCTTACTGTAGGTCTCAGTGGAGGAGACATAGGTGAGCAGCAGCAGTCCCACAATCTCACTGAGAGATAAGAGGAATGTGAGGACACTCAGAAGCTGCTCCGGCAGTCTCCTGTAAAAGCATTTGTTGTAAAAGCTCCAGTATGCTGCTGCCACCAGGACGCGCGGGGCAGAATGCAGACCGATGCTGAAGCGCCAGATGTAGCACTCAGGGGTGAGACTGATGGCCGCGCTGATGGATGGCAGGTAGTTGACAGCCTGTGAAGATAAAGTGTCGTGGGCATGAGTGATATTTTAATGGCATGAACTCATTAAACAGGGGTCAGTGTACAATCATGTGAGGCCCCAGAGCCTTGAGGGAGCCAAACTACATCTGTTACTCCTTAAGAGGAAACCAACATAGATTGGAAAATATATTTTGAAAACTAAAGTCTCACCCATAATAAAGTGTGGAAACTCAAATATCACAGCTGTTAGCGAGTTTTGAACAAACGAACACAGCCTCCTGTTTAAATGGGAAAAGTGTACATTAAATTTGCATGCACTGCTGTCACTGTGAGTGATCATGCACAGTGTGAACAGTGCGTGTACTGTGGCTCATTGTATCTGAGACAGCAGCACGTGTTGTCACCTGGCAGTGTGTGTATGTAGCAGCGCTGTAGTGCTTGATGAGTGACAGCGCAATGCAGAGGACGAGGCCGAACACTGGCAGACACACGGTGATCACCGCTAACCGGGTGAACGGCACGCGTATCAGAGGTTTGTCTCGCTCCACAGATCCGTACGGAACCTGATGCATCTTCCCTGAACCAACGACACCTCCGGGTGCGTCAACAACTACAATCTGACGCAGAGCGGTCCACTCCGAGCGCGATGACGTCATGCCCACCTGTGTACCTACATGTGTGATCTTAACAATCTGAGGTGCAGCGTCACACTTATCGATCTGCAGCCCACGTCTGTCTTCTGCTGATCAAACACCAGACCACATCACATCAATGTTCTCAATAAACGCTGAGGTTACTCAACCTAACGTGCATGTCAACATTTCCGGTACGAGCTGTCAAAGAATTTCAAAATTAAAGTCCCTATTGAAACGAAATTCTCCTTAAAAATCAGCAATATGTAATTTTAAACAGAGCTGGCATGTTATAATAATACGAGTCAATTCTGTGTAAAAAAAGTGTTCTTTTATTTAACTTATGCTTGTCCTCACGAAGTACACACAAGTCGCTCACTTTCCTCATCAACGTCACTCGTCTTACCCTCACCACGCTTGCTCTTCTGTGCTTTCACCACCCTCCTCCTCATTATCATCATCTACCTCACCTTCCTCCTCCTCCAAAGATTGCATTGGAAGAAATGAGACAAATAACACATGGAGATATACATGCTGAATTCATGACTGCCTCGGTCTTGGGCAAACACTGTTTTGGGGGTTTTGACAGGTTTTGAGGGAAGCTGCTGTTTCTGAACTCTGACCTTCAGTGCTCAGAGTCACACACAGATGAGAAGATGGGAGATATCTGGAGAGACGAGAGAGATTTACTCATGAACACAGTCACAACATTCATCTCCTCCAGTGTCTCTGGATCTCCTGCTGTGATGCTGAGGTTAGAGGAGGAATGAGAGATATCTGACCTTATATCACCCCCTTCAGCTGCAGACATGAGGAGAATGATATTATAAGCTATTGATGTCTCAAGACCGGTACAGTTTAATCAGAAGAAAGAAAACAGAGGCTCGCTGCGAGCAGGGTTCGAACCTGCGCGGGGAGACCCCATTGGATTTCAAGTCCAACGCCTTAACCACTCGGCCATCGCAGCGCACAGCGGACCGGTGCTCTTAGATATTACGTAACGTAACCGTGTTCTCTCGCCGGTAAAAGAGCGTCAATCATAAATATATATAAATACATGTTGATCTGTTCAGTCAGCTGATATATTCACTTCTGTTTTTCTAACCTACACCAGTCATACTAGTTATACTACTATCACCGCCGCCGGTAGTGAGTGTCACGTGGGGATGTAGCTCAGTGGTAGAGCGCATGCTTCGCATGTATGAGGTCCCGGGTTCAATCCCCGGCATCTCCACTTTTCCTTTTCCCGGCAGCTCCACGTTTATTTTCCCGGCAGCTCCACGTTTATTTTCCCGGCAGCCACACGTTCTATACAACGCTAATCTTTACGATGTAAACACACAATCTTAAATATCATTAAATATCAAACGTGACGCGTGAGAACAGTATCATTACTGTAATGAGAACTGTTCGTACATCCTGACGCACTGTCAGTTCAGCTGAATCCACTAGAGTCTTTTTGTGTGAGACATTATTAGTAAGAGATGAACGGGATTTCTGGAGCTCCCGTCAACAAAACAGTGGTTCCACTGGGGCTCGAACCCAGGACCTTCTGCGTGTAAAGCAGACGTGATAACCGCTACACTATGGAACCGACCCGCGCCCAGTGTAAACACGTCAAGAGGAAAGAGTTTCTCTGTCGCTGCTGCATTATGTTTACATGTAAACATGCGTGTGTTGATTTCTTTGTGTATGTTTACATGCAGTTATCATTCAGTAAGTATTCATATTCACAGGTGTCAACATTTAAAGCGACCCAAAACAAAATCAATCAGAACTGAATTAATAACATTTCTCATTATCTTTATTCCTTTCTGTGTTTTTTCTTTGTAACATGAATAATTTATTTATTTGCAGCATTAACAAATGCTGTTGCTCACAGACAGTAGATTCTTAATCTGCGGTAATCTACTGTATGTGTATTTACAACATGTAATGAAAACTTGTATTATCATGAAAATATTCTCGCTTCGGTCTTTTGCACTAGAATATTTAGATGTCTGTAAAGCTGCTTTGTGAAAATCACTATGTAAATGAAATGAAATGAACTCTTCAGTGATACTGTCTGTCAGATAGCTAAACTGTTCTCGATGCAGTCTGGGGACAGGTAAGGGTACGGTAACTCCAGCTGTCTGTTCCTCACTGTGATGGCTCTCGCTATCTTCCTCAGCTCCTTCTGCACCTTCTTCACGAGCCTGAGGGGGGCGCCACTGCAGAAGTACCACTCCTTATAATGACACAGGGGCACCTGAAGAGAACGAACCAGCTGGATGATCTGCTCACTACAACACCATCATGCGTGATATAACAGTGATATAACAGCCTGTCTGCAGCTGCAGGCCGAATACATTCAGTACATTTACAGTGCTCACATACTCAACACTTACATAGTCAACAGCCCGCTGAGACAGTAAGCTCAGGACACTGAGCACATGACAGGAGGAGTTCACATCTGGAAGGAAAGACAGAAGCTCCTCCTCACACTTCAAGCCTTTGGTCTGAGGAGGGGGGCGTAACATGGCTGTCGGACTGTTCGGTATCCAGAGGTTGTAATCCAGCTAAATGTGCAGGTGATCGAAAAGTACAGAATGACAAATTTACTGAATTTTAAAGAAAATTACTGAATGTAAGGAAGATGCGCATTTATAACATAACATGAATACGTAATTAAGCATTAAATAAATGATAGAAAGTGAGCTGACGGAATACACTGACTACAGTTGTTTATATACAGTATATATACAGTATATATACAGTTACATGTTTTAATAAAGTTCATTATTGAGTTATTGCCTGAGAGAAGTTGACTGCTGAGTGAAGTGCTGAGCAGGAGAAGATCAACATGGTCACAAACTTGCACATTTCTGCAGCAGTTTGAAAAGACTGTGGAAATCCTAGAGAACATGAGACAGAGATCATATGTGTGTATTTCCTCTGAAGAATAATGAACTGAGCAGCAACATTAATATTTATACTTCACTATATGTACTGATCAGCTAAAAGCATTTAGTGTCAGAACCTCTGCGCTGCTACCCAGCACCTCACCTCACCACAACACAGAAATCTGCTTGTTGTGGTTGTCTGGATCATTTACTGTGTTGTGTTGTGACTGACAAACAAACATTGTGCTCAAATGTTAATGCCTGAGAACAAGATGTGTGTTCTGTCAGAGCTGAACCTGTGTCAGTCACCCCGAGGAGGCCCTCAGTGAAAATCTCTCTGATCCAGTTCTGCAGCTCACAGTCCTGCTGCACGTCCTCATCGTTACTGTAATACAGACCAATCCAGCCCTCAACAAACCTGCAGGCGAACACAGATCATTCACTCTTCACATCAAACATCATCAGAGCACCATTCCACCGCACCGTCAGTCTCTCTGATGTACCCGTGCAGAGCGTCCCACAGCCGAAGAGCATCCTGTGCGTAATAGCAGATGTCCAGAGTGTCCAGTCCACGGTTCCGCAGGTCATCCGGCACACACATGGAGCTGTAATGCAGACGACTGCTGCCTCGAGCAAGCAGCTGCTTCACTCCCTCCAGACCACACGACATAGCCTAGAGAGAAGTGAAACCACAACACAAAGTGTAACTCTCACTAAACTAACAAGCTTAAAAATATTCTCTCACATTAAAGAAACAAACTTTGTCAAAAACCCCATTTGCAGCCAGAAGCGTAGCTCGAGCCCTGATGTTGATCTGCAGCGTGCTTTGAATATGTGTCATCAGGAGCTAAAAACAAATGCATTAAATAACAATTCATTAAAAGAATGTAGTGTGAGGTCAGATTATAATAACTTCTGACATTTGTGCTCTTGGCTTTTATCCAAAGCGACATACAGAACATTAAAGTTTTGTGTTTCATGTAATATCGACTGAGTTCGTTCTGTGTGCTCATAAGGTCCGTCTCTTTCTACCTGGTGGAGTGGATGGATCTCTGGCAGCTGTCTGAGTGTGGCCACACAGCACACCTCCCCAACCAGATGAGTGCGCAGAAGATGAGACAGCAGCTGATGAACAAGAACATCGGCATTACGCACCCATGTCTTCGCTAACAACCAATCAGGTGCCAGATCAGAAGGTAAGAAAACAGGGTTCTGTGGACCAGGAGTCTGTTGAAGCTGAAATAATCAAGTATTAAGATTAACCATTGATTTTATCTTACGGATTTATGTGTTATAATGCCAGGAACGTAAACATGAAGCATCTAATAAAAACATTCATGTGAGGTCAAACAAGCTGCATGATAATCAAAACAGAAAAAGCAAAAGGCTTTTAAAAATATTTTAGACAGTATAGCATGACTGTCACACCACAGGAAATGTCAACTTTCCAAAAGTACTTCCTGTCACTCGTGCTTCCTGTCTGATAGAGGAAGAAAACAATAAAGTCACACTTGTATGGCAATCGGCTTTAGTTCTCCATGCTGATTGTGATGCAGAAGACAAAGTGGAGCAGCCACGAAAGTCTGTTTGCCGTTGATTGTATTAGCGAGCAGCTGATCCAGGATCTCATAATCCAGAAGATAAATATTTCCTTTCTGTGGTATACACAAGTCACACAAAATGACAGTTACGTTACAGTCTACAGACCTTCTCAAATGTCTCACAAATCAAAGATGCAGGCACACACCTCCACCTCATGCTCCAGGGAAGAGCCCTGTGGCAGGACAGAGCTGACCATCTCTGACGTGACGGCCAGGTTGGCTGGTATCTTATGGATCTTTCTGATACACAGAGGATTGCTGCCGTTCAAACACTGATATCCAAAGAACGTGTCCTCCTTCCAATGAGCGTGAACATAATCTACAAGAGAAACGCAGACGAGACCTTCTAAAACCAGCCAGAGGAGAAACATGAGCACTGACAGAAGAAATGCTTTAGAAGAGAGAGGCGGCATCTTAATTATTTACTACATATTGTGGCTATTTATTTGTATTTTAATGCATTTGTTGTACATACTGGCAATGGTGTTCTCTCCTCCATTGAAAAGAAAGAAGGTATGAAGCTCTTGCAGACTATTCCAGGACGTTCCTCTGTCAGTGAAGCCCTTGAGATAGTGCACATTGGTGTTTGGGCTGAGAGACAAACAGAGGGACAAAACTGCAGTGGTAAATGAGCTCTAAGATTAGGACTAATAAATAAGATTTAGTCTTGTATGTTTAGGAACGGTCAAGCTCACTGTTGACGGGTGTAACTCAGGTTGGGGTGGAGATCTGTCATACCAGACGTGTCTACACAACGAAGAGCCCCTTCCACAAACGTGCACCACCTGCGGACACACACCACCAGTATTAGCTGTGAGGAAACCAGTTTAAAAAACCAGTTCTGAATAAACCAGTTTCAGAGAGCGAGAGTGATGAACCTGATGTTCTGCTGTTTATTCAGAAGAGATCTTTCCCTGTGAGCTGCCAGAATGAGCAGCGTCTCCTGCTTCTTCAGACACACTGAGAATGTTGTGGTAAAGATTATTTCACATAAATGACATTACTCAAATATTCTAGTGAATAAGTAAATAGTAAATAATAATAACTAGTAAACAAGGCTGTGCGCTCTCTGCTTTAGGGGTTAAAGGTCATGGAGTTGTTCTCCTCACCTTTCTCATTCCGAAGCTCAACATGACCATCTGCACTTCGGATCCATTTATGGCAGGGAAAAACTTCCATATCTGGGTCTTCAGAACTGCGTCCCACCTGAACCTCCTGACAGTGCCAGTTCAGGTCGGGAAACCCGGGCTGAGCCTCGAGACGTAGTTTCAGCAGAACCACTTCACCCACATCCTTCACAGGCTTGATGACAACAGTACAAACCTGATGTAATGACAGAACTCATGTTAGGATCATGTGTTCTGATGGGGTTCTGTTCTTATTAATGCATGTGTGAATTCATATGAAGTATTTACTACGAAGCTTCATGTCTTACTGAGCCGGGCAGCAGAGGGTGTTGATCTGGGTTCACTTTGATCGGAGGACTCTCACAAAGAGCACCAATCAGAGAGACCCAAACACTGCCGTATGTTCCTGAAAGAGGTGCTGCAGAGGTTCGAATGGTCACATGAAACTCATCTATCTGGCTCATGATGAAGTCCCTGCATGTTTAAAAGAGGAACATGAGAGTGACAATCATTGTGAGATTAAAGATAAAAATTTCTCATCTGACATGAAACCACGCCAACCGCAGATGCTCCAGTCACTTACAGATCATTCGTTTTTCATTAAAACGCCGCAGAGAGGCTGACACAATGAAAACTGTATTTTTGTGCATGTGAAAGAATATTCAAATGAATGTTTAAAGTCAGAACGTTTTTAATCCGCTGTCAGTTAAACTGATCTTAAGTGTTTTTAAAGCACCATGAGACTAACAGTTTTCATGAAACAGGTCTAACTGTTTATGCAGAACACATGCAGTCAACATGATGTTGATTTATGACCTTTAATTTTCATGTGTGTTATGACTCTATCATCATGACCTTTAACAGATAAACAAAACTGTTACGGCCATTATTTGCAAATGTTTGCATATGAGGCAGACATAAAACAGTATTCCATATTTGAATTGTAAATACTAGACTACATACATCATTTTCCAAAATAACAACTGCATTAAAAATACAGCAAAGTCCCCCCAGAAAGTACTACGGTATTACAGTAAATGTCAGAAAACAAGATTATATAATTATAAAGCCCTAAAAAACATATCAAATATATATAACATAACAAAATATAATATTAAGCAAGATCAGCTAAATGATTCATTTCCTTCCTACTTTAAAATGTATGATATACAATGTTTGTGTAAATGAAATGACTCTTCAGTGATGATCAACTGCATGTCAATAATTAATTTGAATTGATTTGCATATTTAAGATAGTTATATTAACAAAGTATGCACATATATTCAGAGGTTTAAAAATGATCAATAAACGACACTGATTAAGTAAGAGGGTCTCTGCATTGTGTTCATCTGATCTGACTCCTGCAGAACTTTAATTCAGAATGACTTACCTGCCCGTGTTCTCTGCTAATGTGAGTCCAGTGCACAGTTCACTGTATCTTCACCTGTGCTGTGTGTCCAGTGTGAGGCTCTTCTTCCTGATCCTCAGCTCTTCTCACATCTCTGTGTGAAACGTCATTTGTTTCTGAACACCTCTTAATATAACAGGCAGAATGATCATTTATCATGACTTTATGTGCTACTGGTTACAAGAATTATTCTGTGTATTTGTAACGTGTAGTGTAATCAACAAATAAATAAAGAGATCATTTTGCTATAATTTTACATATGCGTGTAAGACTTGATACTTAACATTACCTGCTGTTGTGACGGAAAAAAAAGCTTGTTCCCTGACCGGGAATCGAACCCGGGCCGCGGCGGTGAGAGCGCCGAATCCTAACCACTAGACCACCAGGGACATGACGTACGCGTCAAATACTCGATCCCAAAAGCCTGATATGACATCAGCATCACATATGCGTCAGAATCATAACGTGTAAGTTTGTGGTCTTCATAACAGCAAGTTCCCATAAGCGATGGGAAAGAACGAGCGGTTAGTAATTACTAATAACTAATAAAAGTTTAAAGACGAAACATACAGTAAGTCAGACCTCGTGGCGCAACGGTAGCGCGTCTGACTCCAGATCAGAAGGTTGCGTGTTCAAATCACGTCGGGGTCAATGTTCTTCTTTTCTTAAAGTCATAAAAACTAAAGTTCACAATAGACTGTTGAACCTGCCACATTATATTTCACTACACTCTATAATAATCTGATTACATTTCACATACATTTATACACAAATGCAGAGAAACCAACATTTATTCCATATCAAACATTTTAAAAATATTTGTTGTCTTTTTAGCAAAAAAAAAAACATTTGTGACAAGTAACAATGTCATACAATAAATGCTATCAGTGGAGTGTGAAGCTCATCTGAGTTCATACAGTCCTTCACATTCAGATCGGTATGAGGTAAGAAACTCACATGTTTAAAAAAGCTCACACAGAAATGTCTAAAATTGCACCTTAAAGAGAAACGCACAGAAGTGCAACATTTGACTTCCTCGTTCAACAGTTTCCTGTATGGAAAATAACACATGCTACAGACAATGACTCGCGAAACAACAGTGAGCGACTTCATGAGACCTTTTACAATTAACACAGATGAGCTGAAACGAATCGCAAAGTTAATCAGAATTCAACTATTAAACTAGATTTATGTTTTAAACCTCTTTATGAAACTGTTGACACTTGTTTACTGTGAGCACAAACACAAACAAAAACTGTATTTTTGTTCAACAAACGTGTTTTTCACAATTGTCAGAAACAAAGTAAATTTTTGTTTGTCTTTAATGTTTTGTTATTTAAGGTTTATTGTAGTTCGGGGGGTTGGCCAGAGGGTCGTAACCCAATCGACTCAGCATTGGAGCAATACTGGCCATGTCAGACAGCACATCAGCAGGGATCTTACCCACCCATTTAGACAGAGCCTCTGTATTCACTGGTTTCAGAACTTGGTCAGTTGACAGTCCTGTCCTGGAGGAGAAACAGAGATATACAATAAAGAAGAGACACACTCACAGATTTCTATCATGTCTACTCATCACCGCAAGACTCTTAAGAGCTCGTCTAAGCTGTAATTAAGCTGCTCTGCCCTCCAGTGAGTAACTCTGTAAAGTGTCGTGCAGTTTTCCTCTAAGAACTGACAGCACTCTTCTGAATAACATGTTCTGGTGGAGATGGATTTTAAAGTCTAGCACCTGTTCAGTTACTACTAAGTCTCTGATAACAAATGACCTATTTACCTCTAACCTATATGTTCTGCTGCACACATTCGAATGAACCACCAGACTGCTAAATAAAGTCTGATCAGGACATGTAGAACTGCACAAAGCCATAAATGTACAAGGAAACTATAAACCTTCCTGACGGGGTTGATCTATGTGGAACAAAGCCGCTCTGAATACATTACAGCAATTTTATTTATGTATGCCAAAAGTTTCATAAACAGTCAATGATGTAAATACGAGTCATGTGACGCCGGGCTTTCATAGAGAGCTAGTGTTGAAACAATGCACAGATAAGCCTTATTTGCATAGTGGAAAGATGCAGCTTATTCCATTCTGTAGCCTCTTAGGTAGAATAAGGGCAAAACACATTCAATCATATGACACAAAAACTGTATCACTAATAGCTTAGATCAAAGATCTCCAATGAGGTCCACAGATCTGCAGTTTATCTCCAACACTAATAAATGACACCTAAAGCAGCTGGTCAAGATCTCTGAGACGGTCAGAAACATTCAGACAGGTGTGTTGGAGTTGATCAGAGCTGAACTCTGCAGATCTGTGGACCTCCAGAAACATCCACTGGAGACACCTGGCTTAGATAATCACTCACTTTGAAACTCCACCAGCCTTCCCAATGAGCTGTTCATGGTGCAGCACGGAGGAGTCCCACGGCAGATCCAGGAACTGCAGGATCTTGTGCATCACTCTCTCTGGGTACTGCACCAGCTGCTCATAGTGCACAGGCAGACAGTTCCCATGAGCCGCAGCGAGGCACTGGTCATACATCACCTCCACTGCTCGGTTCCACTTCACCAGACAGTCCCTGTAACTCGTCAGGTCAAATCCAGTGATGGTCACCCTGCGGGAAATCATGGAGTGTACAGTGGCCCTGCCGTCACGAAGCATCAGGATGAACTTTGCCCTCGGAAAGAGTTTGGAGAGGTAGGAGAGGGACTTCAGCGCAAACGGGTCTTTATTGCAGAGTCTCGGGGACGGTTCACCCTGTCCCGCTATAATCTCCAATAGGAAAGCACGTACAGCCGAATCCAGCACTTCATCTGTGACGCCGGCCTCATCGAGACGTACTCGCTCGCGTGCCGAGTGACTCCAGGTGGCCTGCATGGCTAACAGCCGGGGGATAACACGCGTCTCCTCTCCGCACCGCACCAGAGGATGGGCATCTAACATGGCTCGCATCAGAGTGGTGCCACTGCGCGGGACTCCACCCACAAAAATCAGAGGGGTTTCCTCACTGTACTCTTCAGGAAGCTGTAGGGGGTCACTGAGGTTCCTCACAGCGTGTAGATGTGCTGCCACCACATGCTGTGCAGTACGAGAACGTAAATCTGGACATTCAATGGTACTGATGTCAAGATAAAACACGGTGATGGAGCTGATGAACACACAGATAAGGAGGAAGCTGCAGGTTTGTTTTCTCATGATTATTAGAGTCAGGGGATGATGGCCCTTTACAGTTACAGTAAACCTGCGTTACAGTTACAGTAAACCTGCGTTACAGTTACAGTAAACTTGTGATGCAACAAAGAAAACCAGAAAAACGCTCTTCAGGGTCTCGCTCGAGGCTTTAATAAATTCAGGCTCGGTAATTCAAGTCTCAAGCTCTTTGTTAGCACCATTGTTCCTGTGAAAAGAGAACACATTCAGTTTATATAGATCTGTTTCAGCACGTGTCACATCTAAATACAGTGCAAGATTACTGTTTAAGCTTTAGGCAATCAGTTATCATTTCAATAATAAGAATTTATAATAAGAATTAATCTACTTGAACAGCAAGCCTAAAAACTTCAGCTCAACATTTCATGCGCAATGAAACGAGAACAGCGGATCACTTGATGTTATTATACTGTATAACAGCTCACAGTCTGTATACTGTTAGATATTATATGGCGCATGTCATCTGCACATACATTGAGGTAACCGCAGCACGTTTCACACGCATGCAGCTGCTGAACATGCAGGTGTGTTGCAGGTCTTTCTGAACACCTGCAAACATCCGGTTGCGTGCAGCGTCTGTGGTAGATGATCACACCTGTTTCTCTGCCCGCTGTCCCAGTAAACTCACTGGTGTGCTTTATGTTTGAAATGCCCAAGCTAACGGCAGCACGTGAGAATTTAAAACAGCCTAAATGAAAACACTTTAAAAACAAACCTGCATTTATTTCATTTCAAGAAAAGCGTTTAGAAGGCGTTCACAGAAATCCTATAACAACGCAACAAGTCGACAGTTGTAACTCCACGACATTCCCGTACTGATTCTGGAACAGTATTATGCCAACAGACTTCATGAACCCAAAACCTCGAATATGAGCTCAACTTCGACTACTTGACTGTATGTAATAGAGAATAAAGCTAAAAGTAAATCACCAAATAACTGCCCGCGACATGCGTTTGGATGCATCAGCGGCGCAGCGAAACGACACGTTTAAAACGGTTGCAAGAGAAATGACGAACAGAATCTACCTGGAATGAAAGTTGTTTGTCTGTAACGAGGTACAGCTAGGTTAATAAAAGCGTGAGAGTGCATTAAAACACAGTTAAACTGACAGAGGAGCGCGCTTACCGTACACACAGCGTAACTCATTCACATGAAGCGCCACCGTGATGACGCGCGCACGTCAAGATCACCGACACGACAAGCCATGAAACTCTGACTCTCAGCAGAATCACATTCTGAGCTTACATAAAGCAAACAAAAAACAATCATTTTATGCTGACTTCAATATTTCAGAACATGGTGAATGATCTTACACTGTTCTGCATTGTGGTTTTAAATGTCCCAGTCTTCATCATACAGAACATTTTGCAGAAACAGTAAATATGCTGATTGTGTTCTGTACCATTCAATGGAAACGCAGCACAGCGAGAGTGTGGTGAGATCTGGCAGGATATGAATGACTGTCTTCATGAAGCTCGGATTAGTGGATCTGCTGGCTTTGAGTGTCAGCAGCGTTTCTAGTCAGAGTAACATGACCTCAGAACTTCTGTCACTGAATCTGATCAGAATTAACAAGCACTATATCAATTAAACAGAACTACATTTCAGGTTTCTGACTGAATTGCAGGTTTTCTGACTGTGTGTGGCAATTTTCACTAGAGATTCAGTTGTGCATGATGAAAACAATATAATGTTAATAATAATATATAATAAGAATATTCTTCATGTCTTAGTCTGACGGTGTATTAGTTTTTTTAGGTAAGAAAAAACGCAGATGTTTCCGCCCGGTTTCGAACCGGGGACCTTTCGCGTGTTAGGCGAACGTGATGACCACTACACTACGGAAACTGACGGGTAGCGTTAATGATCTAATTGATCTATATTTATAATAATAATACTAATCAGTGTGACGCGATATATAAACGGACTCTTCGGTTTATAATCGATTACATCATATTATTGTTCTTTTCTCTTTTTACTAATTATATCTAACGTTACTTTTCAGTGCTCTTTTAAAATAACGGTTATATTATCATATGTAATTAGACTAAACTAAAAGGTTAAATAAAAATACAATTTAAAGTTAAATATAAATTCTAATATAAAACATAAACGTTATAATGTTGATAAGTTAAAGGATGTTTCCGCCCGGTTTCGAACCGGGGACCTTTCGCGTGTGAGGCGAACGTGATAACCACTACACTACGGAAACCTGCGCGAGTGAAGACCGCAGGCTGCATGTGGAACATGTGAGACGCTCAAGGACAGATACAGGATCAAAACACATGTTTTAGTTTCAAACTTCAGCTCAATGCTTCTCCATCAGCAGGAGGTTCCTCGTTTAAGGTGAATCTTTTTGAGCATTACACCAAAAACACAAACACAATGCCGGAACATCAGTTCTCTTTGTAGCCTTATGTCTCTGATGTTGAATATTAAGAATGTGTTTAATAAAAATATTTATCGTATTATTTTAAATACTTCAGTTTTTTAAATACATAACATTTTACAAAGGACAATCCTGATTACATACAGCTAAATGTTTTAAGATAAACTGGAAAATAAACTACAAGTTCCTAAACAAGAAATTTCTATGCGGCCCCTCTAGCGCCATCTGGTGGCCTCCCAGAGCGCCGCGGCCCCAGTTTGAGAACCAGCGCTTTAGCCAACAGCATGATGTCAATTTGTAAAAACCAAACTGTCCGCAAGAGGACGCACAAGATGAGATTGTCGTTTATGCTTCAAAAACTAAATTTTTTCCAAGATCTTCAGGGAAAATCTTCAGAGCAAAGTGTTTACTGACCTGTATATCACTAATATACTCTGAGAGCTGTTGTAACTGTATTTGAATAGAACAAAACTCGTTTATATGCCTGGTTTATTGTAATTACTCACGAGTTTCTCCCGTGCAGCAGTAAATGAAGGGCTTTCCGGCTAAACTCCTCCAGATCTTGATTTTTAAGGTCTGCTGTCAAGCGGTTTTAAAATATTTGGTTCAGGGAAACACTGCTGCTTTAGAAAAGCCTGACACACACGATTCTACATAAACAACATTTCTGCTGCTGTTTGCTACACGGAACGACCTGTAATCACCACAGCAGACCAGAGGAAAAGTGCTCAGAGCTTTTTCTTCTAATGTTCAGGAGACTTCAGATTAAAGTCTCAGAACTGTCCTCAGATATACCTGAAATACCAAAGTCTGCAGTCCAGAGTTTATCATCTCAGAGTTATGCTGTGTGCTGTACATCATTTACACCATCACTGTAGTTTAACAATTGTTGTGTTTATTGTTATTACTCCCAATGAAAAACATCTGAGACGAAGATGACATACTGTACTGTACAGTATTACAGATACTGTAATCCTTCAGACAGAAGAGTACACAAAACCAACACTGAGGGGTCTTCACTGGACCCAAAAACAGCTGTGTTTCTGCTCATATGCAGCCTCATTCTCCTGGAGAACATGATGGTCCTGGTGGAAATTTGGAAGAACCATAAATTTCATAACCGAATGTACTTCATCGCTAATCTGGCTTTATGTGACCTGCTGGCCGGTGTGGCCTACATAGTCAATCTTCTGATGTCAGGAGAGTGGACGCTACATCTGTCCCCTACTGAGTGTTTTGTGTGGGAAGGGAGCATGTTTGTAGCCCTGGGAGCTTCAGTCTTCAGTATTCAGTATTCATGCTAAAGTACACAGAGCTGCCAGCAGTTTTAAAATATTTAAATGTCTTTAAGAAATATGTACGTC
>JAZGTJ010010746.1:0-17742 GCA_036877575.1 Botia almorhae
TAAATCATCAGTAACAGCTTTTCAATGGTCAGTCAGAGATACCGTTGCCTCATCCGAGCTTCTCACGCTGTCTCTTAATGGACTTATTTAGATAATCACCTTCTCAAATGTTAGTAATTAAATTGACTCGGGAAGTTTTATGGCCGATTCTAGAGCCTCTTTGGCAGCAGCACTGGGCTGTTTTGAGGTCTCTTATATTTGACACACCCAGATTAGGTCATGGAATAATCAGCTAAAGCTGATGATTCGCTCTGGTGTGTTAAATAAGGAAGACATAAAAATATGCAGTGCTTCACAGCTTTGAAATAAGCTTTACAGAAATGGTAATGAAAGGCAAGTGATTCTATTCATGTGTTCAAGAGCCATACATTGTTTAAAGGGACAGTGTGTCATTTAATGTTAAAACATTTTCTTACTAAAAGATTAAGGCGTTTTCATTGTTTTGGTTTTTTGAACGAATGTCAACTTCTGGTTAAGCAGTGGCGAGTCTGGTGGGCCTGTTTCTCTGAACCAAACATAAGTAATCAAACATACATAATCGAAAATATAAATACGCATATTTGTTTGACCGCTTTGCTCCCTGAACAATAACAGACTGGGAGAGTATAGGGCACCAATTTTTTAATTTTTTTTTTATTTGTTGTTGTTAGTGTCAACAAAGTTACACATTTTAAATTGTCAAACTGTGTGGTGAAGTCTTGTGTTGTGAGACAGCATTAAGTACTAGCAAGCATGATGTAAATGGACCAATCATGTTAGCCGAATTGACATTTGTCATAATTAATCCTGTGCTTGTCCTGGGACGTGGTACGTTTTACCTGAGCTTGTATTTACTTCACCCCCTCTGCATCTGTTTAGCTCGCTGTCCTGTGAAACGCTATAGCTCTGAGTTTCTAATTATGCTAATTAAATGCGTGAGGCCCGGCGCATACTCGTTAATGATTAATTGTAGCAAGACAATAGAATCACTGATATCAACTTGTGGCAGCGTCTTCTAGTTGTCGCTATCCTGTTCCGTCCCCCTTAATTTCCCATTCGGCCTTTTTCTTTTTTCTCTCGCTCATGTAAGCCTATTGTTGGACATAATTTGCTGCACTGGGTGTTGAACGATTAGCTTGTGGGCTAGTCTTGTTCAGACTTCAATGGGAAGAATTCTAGAAATGTCGTGGAAAGATAGCAAGTCGTGATAAAACGTCACGAGTCATTTCGCTATAGAAATAGACTCACAGTGCACGCGGTTGTGTGTGTGAGCGTACATGTACGTTTGTACGTTTTGGACAGCGAGGTCACGCTATGACAAATGAGGGCTGGCTGTTTTGCATTGTGTAACTTAGTTGGCACGTAGCCACAGGAAAATAAAAAGGTTTTTATTTGAATAAAGAAATTGAGGCTGTTGGATTGTAATACATGTACGTGTCATTTTAACACCGCGGCGCTGAAGGCTCGGCGTTGATTTGTTTACGTTTACGTGACTGTAACAATCAGCGTTTCCGCTAAAGTTTCAAAGCAAATATTCTCGGCTTGTTAACACGCCAGTGAAAAGATAGCTGAGAACTGTTCATTCTTATATTGTGTTTCACGCTATTAAAACCACTGACCACTCTGGAGACTGTATCTGTAACACTGGGCTTCTAGTTTCCCAGGATTTCTATACAACAATCCATTGTACAGCACATTCATAAGGTATGAAAAGCATGCTGTACTTTTTCATGAAACATGGTTTTCCATTCCTAACGCAACCCAACTAACAGGGAACGTTCTCAGAAAGTTTACCTTCTCTAAAAGTTCTCTCAAAGCTATCAAAAACATTTCTGCAGTAATGTTAGTAGAATGTTTTTTTAATGTTATATATCAAAAATGTTAGTGAACATTTTAAATACATTACAGAATTTAAAAGTTCTTAAGAACTGAGCAATAATGTGAATACAGAACATTCTTAACAATCATAATGTTTCTAGAACATTCAAAATACCATTTTTAGTGTTTTGTTACTTAATGGAAACGTTAGGGAAACATTCTTACAACCTAAAATTGTTAGCTGGGAAACCAGTGAATAATGCATGCAATAGAAATATCTGTGTCATGTATTTATGTATATTTTTACTCAAAATGATGTTCAAGAGCCATTGCGTCCATCTCTGTAAATCTCTTTTCCAGACAGGAGCGTTTGGTTTGGCTATTACAGTCAGTAGTATTGTGACAGTTCTCTGGAGTCTCTCTTTGCCTCTCTGAAGTGCAGAAGTAATTTTCCAGATAGATTGCAAAGCGCTTTAATTTGTGTTTTTATCGCATCTTCTCTGTTTCTGATGTTTTTTTGAGAAGGTAGATGCTCTGAAAAAAACAGTACGAATTCTATTTAAAAGTTCACCCAAATCTATACATACAGTAGCGTTTTTAAGCACACGCGTTTGCAGACGTGTACACAAGCTGCGTTCTGAAATGCTTGAGGCATTTCTGAGGTGTTTAAGTGCAGTCCTAATGCAAAAGCTTTAAATATAAAGGAGGAAAATTATATGACTGGCCAAAATCTAAGACAGGTTCATATGTATGCTTTGTGAATATTGCAATCCCAGAATGCATTGCAACACGCTCAGTTGAGAGTTGCAGGATATTTTGATCATAAATATTTATATAATATTAATGTAATATTTATATTAGGCTGTATAACATTCAGCACTGTGAAGCGTCAATAAAAAAGTTTTTCGTAAAAGTTATCTAATTAAAAATGTGCTGTGTTTTACCGAAGTGTTTGGTAGTGCGAAAACTCCAGCCTGTGCAGAATGTCTCCGATCAATTTTAAAATAGGATACCATGTTAAAAGACAGCCGCCAGTAAACAGCAAAATGGCCCACTAGGTTTGTGAACAGAGCTTCACACTCTGAGCCCCCTCCCCATTTCTGTGTCAGTGTGAAGCCCTTTTGTTTGACGTCCCCTGAGTTCAGATCTGGGGCCCCGTGTCTTTGATGACACTTCTATGAAACACCAAACGAGTGCTGAGTATTACAATTCTATTGGTTGGTGTCTTAATTACTGATCTTAATCTCTGGTGCGTTGGAATGATGATTGAGACGTGTGTGAGAGAATTAGAGTGCATCCAAGTGCTGGTTTCCTTCACTGACTAAATGGTGACCGGGAATTTGCATCGTCCTGACTTTTCTCTGCGTCTTTCCACACAGCGCCAGAACTCCGCTGCCATGACGACGGTGGTCAAACCTTTTATCGGACTCCTTTGGCTCCTGCGGTTTGTGTGCGCTGTCTTCCCAGAGGAACCAGGACCCATGAACTTCATCCCCACTGAAGGTATAGAGCTCTCTGTCACACATACAGCCAGTCAAGATCAGGGCAGCACCCCGTCTGCTCAATAAGGCTCTTAGCTTTCACTTTCCTATGCAGAGCAGACATGTGATTGATCACCGTTCAATAACATTGATTCCTTGAATCCCAGCTTAACTCTTGCGGGTCTGTCTAAGCTGAAAGATGAGAAAAGCAGGTTTATAACACTAGAGCTGAAGGATTAACAGGCAGAGGAGCTTCACAAAGCTCCAGGGAAAATCTTATCACGTACTGAGAGGGAATAAGAGATAGAGAGGAGGGTAACAACGCTGCCTGACTAAAAGGACAAAAGATGGAAGAAAACTCTATCAAAACCAGTAAAACCAACCAGAGGCAGCCGTCAACATTTCTACCCTCAGTGTGGCTGATGAGTAATGGAATGCTTTTACCTTAAAGAAAGAGTTACTTTAAAGCTGAAAAGTCTGTCATTATTTACTCAAACTTTACATTGTTCCAAACCTGTATGCGGTTATTTTTTCTGTGAAAAATGGGTGTGAGAATTTTGAAGATATTTAACATACTGGTTTGTCAAACCATGATAGGGGACACTAACTAAAGCTCCAATAACACCATTAAAGCATGATTTTGGTTCCTGTTGCTCAACTGGTAGAGCATTGTGTTAGCAGCACGAAGATTGTGGGTTTGAGGAAGCGCATGTACTGATCAGATGTATGTCTTGAATGCGCTGCGAGTCAGTGAACTGTGAGACAAATTTCTGCTTGCTTTCATATGGATTCAGAAATCCTAAGGAGATCAAGTCATACCAACAAACAATTTTAGGTTGCAAGAATATTTCCGTAATGTTTCCATCACAAAACAAAAATGTTAAAAAGTTGTTTTGAAAGTTTGGGAATGTTCAGAACATCCAGATTTTTAATGTTGTTTGAACGTTATTGCTTGGTTATGTGAACATTATTCAAACATTTTTTTTAATTCTGTAACGTTTTTAAAATGTTACAATAACTACTTAAGAATAACCTTTTTGATGTATGATACTATCGTTACTGCACGAACTTTTTAATAACTTTTAGAGAACACTAGCCAACATTCTGAGAACATTCCCGGTTAGCTGGGTATGTACTGCTTTGTGCTGATTTTGTACTGTTGTTTTCCATCTGATTAAAGCTTGACAGAAATGATTATGAACGGTTGATGTATGAAAAACAGATGCATGAAGGTTTATGAAGCATAAAAAAAATGTGTTCCATGGAAAAAATAACAGGTTTGGTTTTGGAAAGAGATTTTATTTTGTATTTCACATGACACAACCCTCGGTCAACTTGTTACATTTCTCTCTGACTTTTCCCTCATTTTCCACAGTGGTGAGAAGATATCCTGTGTTTCTTGGCCGACCTCATCGCTCATCTCTCCGTCAGGAGCCTTTACACATTCAGAGAGTCCTGCAGGTCAATCGTACCCTTTATATCGGAGCCAGGTAGGGCGCAGAATAATACTGATTTGCGTGCGCATAACCTGTGATTATTGTTCTACTGGCATCTGTAATTACCTGCACGCAGACGTGTGTTTAAGCTAATTATCTGACATACAAAAACAGTTTCTTTTGAGATCAAGAGTCAGAATTGCTGCTTCTTGTACATAATTAAATAGCTTTCAAAGCCTTTTAAGGACATGTTAACTCTCCCCACTGTCTCTTCTTCTTTGGTGGTTGGAGGTTATAAATAAATACTGCAAGCACCTGTAGTCTCCAGCCACACACACACTGTTTGTCCTGAGTGGGTGTTGTCTATTAAGACTTTGGGCCTGCTGATTGGTCAGTTTCTCAGGGGTCATGGGGTCGGTAATGTTTTTGCATACTCACAGTTGTTTGCTTCCGCCCCATAAGAGTTAGAGTTTAGAAACTGATAAACAAAAATAGAACTTCATTAGGTCCAGTGTTTTACAAAAATAATCTTGTTCTGTGAATTTCTGAAGCGTACTTCCCCGCTGGGCCTGCTTGACCACTGGGGGAGTTCAGACATATGGTGATAGTTACACAAAGCTGTAGGGGTCCAACAGGGACACTCTGCTCTAATAAAGAGTCTTATACTGTGTCAGGTAATGACCTGCCCGCCAGGACCTTAAAGCGTCAGCCATGTCAGACCTTAAATCCCAACAATAAATTCATCACCAAGTGCCATACCGCTTCAGACTGCGCACGGACTGCACTTTCTCATAATAAAACGCCAGAAGTCTTCGGCCTAAATATGCTGTTGCCTTTGGGTCATTTAGTTAGTAAAATACCCAGAGTCAAGCGACCGTATCGCTCACACTTCCCGCTATAGTGCCACTGTGGCCAGTGTAATTCGGTGAAATTCAAGCCTTGCTGCGTGCAGTCAGCAAATTTTATGTACCTATCAGTGTCTGAAGAAAATAGAGGTGTTTGCTGTAGCCAACAGAAAATGTCCTCTGAGGAAATGGAGATTTATTTAGCCAATGACTCAAGAGGGAGCATTTGATAACGATGGCAGCATTAAAAGAAAGAAATAGGAGAGAGGCAATACGGCTTAGGAGAGAGGGAGAGCGCGTGAGTGGGAGAGTGAAGTTTTAGGTCAAGGATATAGAGTGACTGGAATGACTGAATAAAGTTCACAACGGTGTGCTCAAGTCAGATAAGGGGTGTAGGCAGGCTAAATCCTGTTAGCATTAGCATAACTGCTCAGGGCCATGCCCTGGGAAATCGGCCAGCCTCTCTACTTCACGGTATTACCTTGCCAACACCTGGTCAGGGATGAGAGGACAAAACTATTTTATTAAACAAACTCAATTTCTCTGGACAATTTCTGGACTCGGATAGCTGCAAACTTTTAACTAGACACAGGCATGTTGGGAAAAACTCAAGGCGAGCTCATAAATAAACACACCTGAAGACAAATTAGGTGTTTCTATCTTGATCTGTATAAATAATGAATGTTCTCGGTAACTAGAGGAGTGAGGAGACTGTTGCCTGTGGCGACCTGGTTAAGTCACATTAAATCAAGCCTCAGCCACCTCATAGCGTTTGACCTCCTCAGAAGGTCAAATCTTTCAATTAGGCTAAGGAGTGAAACTCAACACATTCCTGCCTCAAACCTGTCACTAACGGCGAGGGACAGGTTTCCGGCTGACCTCTGAGGTCATTGAAAGGCCAGCGGAGGTTGAGGCACGTCTGAGAGACATACAACCTCCATGGAGGCAGAGAACCCAGCAAACAGGGAACATTCTCAGAATGTTCTCTAACATTCCCTAAAAGTGCTATCAAAAACCAAGTAATGTTTATAGAACTTTTTGTAACGTTATAAAGCTTATTTTTCCACAACATTATTCCTAAGATGTTTAAAAACTAAAAATTCTTTTTTAATTTTAACAGTTTAAACTGTTTAACTTTAAAATTTTAAAAACGGTACAGAATTAGAAACGTTTAAATAACATTCTTTCTCCAGGCAATAAAAAACTGGGCGTTTCTAGAACATTCCGAATAACATTTTTAACATTTATGTTACTTAATAGAAAAATTAGGGAAACATTCTTACAATCTAAAATTGTTAGCTGGGAAAGAAAATGTTGCTAAGGCTCAGCTGTCTACACAAGTGCTGCGGGACGCACACAAACGTTGTGAGACCTCCCGCGTCTCTCAATGCGCTGCGACCGTCAGAACTCGCTGAAAAATGACAGAGCCTCCAGAAGTCACTCTGTCTTTCAGCCGTCTCCTCCATAACCTGAAGTTAAATGTAGTCGGGCCCCCCATGAGAGATTTCGGTTCTCTCAGGCACTTTGCTGCCTGTCAGTATGTCAGAATATGAATGTTCAGTCATAAATTTTTTTGCACCAGATGGGGAAAATACAGTAACATTGTGCTAAACATACAGTAAAGTTGGCCGAAGGCGCTTCATCACTCAAACAATCTAGAAAGAGAGACGTAGTGAGATGAAAAGACAGAAAAGATCAATGAAGAAGAAAGATAACAGACGGTTAAAAAACGAATCGATTTTTACAAATGTGAGTGGCACAATTCTATACGACATTGCTGTGTGGTTTCTATCTTGTTTTGGGTTGTTAACAGGGCGTTCTCAATGGTTGTGTACTGTAAGTGTTCACCCCATAGACACTATGATGTTATTGTCTTTGGGTTTTAGTTTATGAGATTTTCGTCTTTGATGTTTAGTACATAGGGAGAAAAATGCTAATTAATGAACTAAAGAAATGCTTTAGCAAGCAATATTAACAAGTTAAAGTGTGTACACAACAGAGGAACTGATAAAGAAAGTCACAATAAAAGCAGTTTTGTCTTCTGTTCTAGCCAATGGGATGCATGTCTTGTCCAAACCCTGAGTGTTGTTTGGTAACTTTGTTTACTATAAAGCAGATTTTTATGTTGATGTAAATGTGACGGTACCGAGGAACTCTAAACAGACCTTTCATTTTGCTCTCGGTTGGAGTGATTGTATTCTGTTTGCACTCTCTAAAACTTGCGCTCTCCAAATGAAGCAAGCTCTGTGTAACTGTATGATCGTTTTAACCAGGGGCTGTCCTGCTCAGAGAGGGACTAGTCAATGGGGATTCACTTAAACCAAAGGGGAGTGAATAATTTATAGTCTCTTCAGACTCTCCTCAACAGCTCTCACTAAAACACGCAGCATAGATTTTTTTTGTTGATGTGAGCAGTGATAAAGACACAGTGAACAGGGAATGTTCTCGAAATGTTGGCTTACATTCTCTAAAAGTTCTCTCAAATGTATCACAAAGCGTTCTTGCAGTAACGTTAGTAGAACGTTTTAAACAGTATATATCATATGTAAAAATGAGTTTTTTGTTGTTAGTGGAACATTTAAAAAACATTACAGAATTATAAAAAAGTGTTTGAATAGCGTTCTTGTATCCAAGCAGTGACGTTAATACATGTAAAAAACTGGACGTTTTGGACGTTTGCTACTTAATGGAAATGTTAGGGAAACGTTCTTACAACCTCAAATTGTTAGCTGGGGATGGAAGGCTGTGACAGATAAGATACTGACTGCTGCAATAACAGGAAGCACTCTGTGAGCTCGCCGAATTCGGATGACAACATACAGATGGAATAAGAGAGATAGAGAGAGAGAGATTCTCCGTGTCACACAAGATTTCAAATTCTGGGCCTTAAAAAAAGACTCTTAGTCTTTGATCAACATGCGAGCATATGCCGCGCCGCTCTATAACACCAATCGTGATTTGATTAAAAGCGACCAGATTAATAGAGACAGACGCCGCAAGGTTAAAGGAGAGTTATTGAAGTGGTAGCAGGCAGGGCTGAGCCCCAGCTGAGCTGTGAGCGCAATGGATGCCGCATTCGGTGCAGAACAGCATGCAACATGCATGCAGCGCGGGGGTGGATTATGAATTATGGAGGGGAAATCAGGCATGCCATGATGCAAAGAGCCGTGATTATTGAGAACGAGCTGTGATGAATTGTTTAACTGTGTTTGCTTTGAAACGGAGGATCTGGGTAAATTCATGCAGTTAAAACAATGCGATAGCAATTTGTTACATTTGAATGTGGAAGTCGCAACGCATACGCTTGGGTATGCGAGGCTGGTACTTTAATAGACTGCAGGATTTTAGTAATGTATTATGTTGTGTTACCGCTCTGTGGTGGGTCACATCTTATTCTCGCTCTCTCTCTCTCTCTCTTTCTTCACTCTCTCTCATTGTCAGGGATGACCTTTTCCGTGTGGAGCTGGACAATGTGGTGGGTGAAGAGATGTTTTACAACAAGGTGAGAGCTTTCACCACTAACACACACACACACACACTGGTTTCAGCTTCTATACTGGAAATGAGACGTTCCTCATTACTGAACTTCACTCTCAACTGTCTTACAGAAGAGGACGTGGGAATCCAACAAAAATGACATCAGGATCTGTAGAATGAAGGGAAAGCATGAGGTAAAACAATATCACACACAGACACACACACACATGTTTGTACAGCTATCTTTGTGAGGACATTCATTGACACAATAGAATCTCTAGCCCCTTCCTCTAACCTTAACCAACCCAACTAACTGACACCCCAACCCTTACCCTAAACCTTACCTTAACCCAATTCAAACCCTTACCCTAAAACCAAGTCTTAACCCTCAAAAAACTCTTTAAAGAGGTGTCAGAAAGTGAGGACCGGCCAAAATGTCCTCACTTTACTCTCTTTGTTCTCACTCTGATGGTATAACTGGTCACATTGGTTCTCACAAAGATAGATGTACAGGTACACACACACACACACACACACATTTGTTTAACTCTTAGTAAGGACATGTCATTTGGCCCTCACAGGTAAACCTATACACACACATACATGATGCTTTTTTAATCACAGTTGTTATTACACATTGACTTCTGTTGTTTTCATTATGAAATCAACATGTTTTCATGTTGAATTTGTTGTATTTTCTATTTAACATCACCACCTTTTCTAAGCCTAATTCTCACCTTGTTTGCATTTTTGTTGTTTTTTCTTGTGTGTGACACACACACACACAACACTTATATCAACAGCACCCTGTTAAATATTTCCACTAATAATGTTAAATTAAAAGCTTTAAATGTGTGTTGCTTTGTTTGTGAATCTGCTCACACTCTAAGGTCTAATAACTAGGAAGCTGGTGGCAGATTTGCAGGAAATCTTTTATCTGCTGTGTGTCCTTGTTAAATGGAGGGGGTGTCAAAAGCAGCCAATGGGCTGCCCACGCACAACCACTGCTTATGTCCTCCTTCTTACACGCCCTTTCAGCTGCAGCCCGTGGAATTCTGGGTATTTTGTCTGACTTCAATGAGATTGAAAGGGAGTTTTTATGGAAAGGTGTCTGTGTGGGATGGGTGAGGGATGACTTAATCCCCTCCAGGCAGCAAAAAAGGGAGAAAAAGATAAAAACAACTTCTTTAACATCGAAAGTGACACCTGACATTGAATCTGGGTGATAGTGATCGAGACAAAAGCGCACCAGAGAGCAGGTGAGATGAGACATACAAATGAATCAGAGAAAGTGAGCTACTGTCCCACCTGTGTGCCCCAGGGATGGACAGGGCGAGAGAGAGAGAGAGTGTAGACAAGAAAGATGTTAAGCAAGGGTGTGAGACCCGTTTTAGATTTAGGGCCAGGCTGGATCATATCACCTTATGTAGGCCAAATTTTTGATTTGTGTTTGTGTTTTCAAATCTTTCTGTTTTTGACCCCCTGCAGTAAAGGGCGAAGAAGATGAACAGAAGATAAAACATTAACCGTAAAAATGTGCATCGTATGGTTACATGTAAAAAAATCGATTGAGATCCACAAAACAAAATAAGTTTGATCAGAAAGAAATAGTTTGTTAAGATACAAAAAATAGCAGTTTTTACTGTGTAAGTGAGAGAAATGAAGGGAAATAGAGTGATGAGAGAGAGGAGAGAGAGAGAGAGAGAGAGATAATTGCCCTGTATAAGTTAATAAGTCTGCAAACATGAGAGGCCATGCAGAGATGAGCCAGATGAGACAAGCTCTTAAACGAAGCCCAAGATCACACACTGAGTGGACAGTGATACACACACACACACACACACCTGCACAAACACACACTGAACACACCTACCCAGCGTCCTCTAGTCCTCCTGTGTGAGTCCTTGTGTTGTCACTGCGATACATTTGCCACTGAGGTAATTGGTTTTGGTAATTAAATGTTTCTGCACGGCTGATCTAAGAGGCCACGCGGCTGTAATTGGGAGGGAAATTCAATCTTCCCATCTCTGCCCTCTTCATCTGAATCTGCAGGAGGCCATTTTGAATCTGTGATGAATGCAGATGCAGTGTCTTCTCTCACAACAAGTGTCAGAAGCAACTAGGTTCACGCGTGCAGTGCGTGCACACACACACACACACACACACACACAGAGGGACTCCGGTACTGGTTTGATACAGAGCAACTCGGGCGCGGAGAAAATAAATTCCAGTTGCAGAGACACCTTCTATTATGATTGACAGTCAAATTGTAATACTAATAATGTGCCGATACAGCTCAAGGGACTTGCTATTACACACACCTGCATGATGTGAAAGTACCTCTCTGAATTCAAAGTGTAAAAGAAACACAATCTGGATTCTAATTCAAGTTGAAACACTCCGAATTCTTAGATTCAGTGTAAATGCACCACTCTGTACTGGGTTCTAATTCAAGGTGAAACACTTCAAATCCGTAGCCTTAATGTAAATGAACACCTCTAATTCTGGATTGAAATCTAAATGAAATGTAAATGGAACCGCTCTGAATCCTGATTCTAAATTAAAATGGAGTGTAAATGAGCCACCCTGGATCAGAATTTAAGAGCCACTAGATAATCGCAGGACACTTTAAATTGGTTGTAAGCAGTTTAATTGTGCTCTTTTTGCTCTTATGTCTATGTAATGTTGTTGTAAGGTGATACCAGTTTAACACACCATTAGACCAGCGTACATTCTGTGGTCCTGATTGCAGTACACACAGCCTTTCAGTCTGGCTTGTGCATTCCTAATCACAATGATCTCTTTGGTTAGTCTCCAGTCTGCTTTCAATGTTGTTGCTAGCCCATGGCGTGTTCACCAGCCATTAGCATCAAAGTGTGTTTGTGAGAGACAGTGGAGCTGTAGAAGGACATAGATGAGCCCTACGGCTTGCAGAGGACAAACACACAAAATCTCTCTTTCTCGCTAATTTTCTCCTCTACGCTTGCTAACACACACGTCCATGCATACAAACAAACACTCACAGAAAACCACACGCGCTTAAGTGTTTTCTGGCATATTTGCGCTAATTTAGCCCCTGCTGGTAATGCTTTCCCTGTCTGACCGAGGCTGCTGTCACGGCAATTACAAAGAAAATTCGAAAGATGACAATATTGTAACAGGAGACGGAGAAGAGGAGAAGCAGGCCAACTTTTCTTCGCTCTGTCTCCCCGACTCTCAAAGAAAAAGCTCGGCTGTAATCTCTCCTCTCAAAGTTTGAGAAACAGACTCAGTTGAGCGTGGAATGGAAACTTTTAGCTTTGCCTGTTGTAAATATGGCCCTTTCATTACGTCTGAAGTGGTTAAGAGGACATCGGCGGGATCAGAAATTACCCTTTGTTGCCCTCAATGGAGAGCTGTGTGTAGTCATGTGCAGTGTTCAATGGAGATGGAAATTTGAGTCTGAGAGGCGAACTTAAGTTGCACTTACATTACTGTAGGTCTCCAAAAAATGGATTTGACTTGGACTCTAAATTAGAGAGACATGTCCACAGGTCTGCAAAGAAAAATGTTTTCTCTGAATATATCAGCACTATTTATTTAAAAGGGGGTCTCTCGGGCCCTATCTGCTGCTCTGTTTTTTTGTAAAAGGTCCATCATTCCAAGAGGAGTTAACTTTTAAAAATATATGAATTAAATTGTACTGAAACAGAGTTAGTACAACTAACCAGCAGTCTGTAGAAAACCATTACCGCAACAGATTTGAAACTTGTCTTGACTTTGACAAACTTAAGGCTTGTGTTAGAGGCTAACAGGGTACGTTCTCAGAGTGTTGGCTGACGTTCTTTAAAGGGTCAAAAAAACATTCATGCAGTAACGTTAGTAGTATTTTTAACCTACATCATATCAAAAACATTATTCTTTAGTGTTAGTGGAATATTACAGAATTTGTGTAAAATGTTTAAAAGATGTTTATGTAACCAAGCAGTAGCGTTAATACCATGTCTAAAAACCTGGACATTTTAAACTTTCAAAATAACATTTTTCAAACTTTTGTTAATGGAAGCATTTGGGAAATGTTCTCACAACCTAAAGTTGTTAGCTTTGGGCTAGAGACGTGTGTATATATGTGATGGGATGGCTCTGTCTGCTCTCTGACTGCAATGGATTTGGTTTATGGTTGTAATCGTGAGACACCATTGTGAAGGAATGTGTTTAGATATAAAGATATCATTGAAAATGGAATGTGGGGAGTATTACTGTATTATCACAAGATGTGCAGTGTCTGTGTAGACATCATGTCTAGAGACTCACCAGAGCAGGAGAGGGAGAGAATACACTTGCACAGGTCAGCATCTGTTTAAGAGAAACATCTGCTACAGAGACAACGCCCGTTTAGAAAGTCTCACACACAAACACACAAGCCCGGGTGGTAACTTCATCTGCGCCCTCAGCGTAAATAATTTAGTACTTTGACACAAACAGTGAGAATATGCAATGATAGGCAGGGCCCTGAAATCTGGACAGACAAAAAGAGGCAGGGGGGCTGGGCTGCTTTGAAATGATATATAATGATAAAAGTGCTATACGGATGAAATTCGCTCGACTTTAACTGTGACCGGTTAAAAGAAAAAACGCTTTGGAAAATCGTCTTGCGCTTATTCCACATGTTATTCAGTTGAACAGAAAAAGACATGTGCATGGATATTTGGGCAAAATTAGATATGAAACAATCATGCCAATCAATTCTTTTAAAATTAGGGTGAGATGGTGCTGGGCCCAAAGCAGAGATAAGACCAGACACTGATGAAATAAATATTAATAGAATAAACCAAAGGATACAGGAGCGTACAGAGGAGGGATAAAAGGATAATTGGACTGGTGGCAGGGGAGGAAAAAATAAAGGGATGAGAGAAAAGAAAAGGCCATTGAAGAGCACAGAGCAGAGAGAGAACACTGATGGTGTGGAGGACATCCAGCACTACAAAAACCTCCTAATGGATTAATGAATAGTGTGTAAATGAATCAAGCCACTTTGAAGATATGAAATGAGGGGTTGAAAATGGAGAGAGCAGGTGATGGAGAGCGAAGGGTCGGAGGAGGATGAGAGGGCTGTTGTTTATCCCGGAGATGTGCTTTATCGCTTACCAAGCCAGGAGCCGTGCCAAGAACTCACATTTGTGTGCTGTTTGGACTCTTAGAGGCATTTGTCGGTTTTATGAGTAGAGTTATAGGGTCTGTGCGCACATGGCTCCTACGGAGATGCAAATATAAACATAAATACCGCTGACGCACGCAGAATACATCTGCATCGCAACACCCGACGCCTACACATAACGCTGTTATGATTAGAAATGCCTCTGTCTTACAGAGACGCTCACAAGCACTCAGCACACACGCAGAGGTGCATTGTGGGTAGACATGGCCGAAGTTTAATTGTCATTATCGGTTGTTGTTAGCAGTGACGTGCAATCAGTCACCATGTTTGGAATGCTGTTACGTTTTCATTCAGTTTTCAATTTAACTCTGAATTACGTGCCTTTTATTGGCACTTACATTATTATTTAATTTAGTACTTTACTACATAAAAATGGAACAAATCCATAAAAAGTTGGATAGTAATTGCACGAAAAGGTAAAAAGATTTTCACTATAATTATGTTTATTGGAATTTTATTTTGGAGTGCAAAATAAAATACATTATAAATAAAATAAAATAAAGAGCGAATTAAAATTGGAAGAGCACCAAATTTAACTAAAAGGTTGTCACACATTCTCTGTCTTATAGGTTCTGTCTCTGTCTCTTTCCCATCCCTTTCTGTTCCTCTCTCTCTGCCTCTCTTCCTCCCTCTCTCTCTATCTCTGTCTCCATCTCCTCTTTCTCCCCACTGACAAACCAGATCCCAGGACCTGACCATCTGGAATAACACTCACTCCCACCTCCTCCCCTCCAGCTCCTTCTGCACGTCCTCTCTCTCTCTCTCTCTCTCTCTCTCTCTCTCGCTCTCTTTTCATCTGGTAACAGATTGCTGTGATCATGTAGCTCTAGTGCCCACAGGTTGCTGCCCATCAAACGGTGCCACGCTGGCGGGCACACGCGGGGTCCGCCGGTGGGGGGGCAGCACACGGGGGGCACGACACGCAGTGTTTCACTCCACATCTCTTAAAGCCCTTCACAGGTGCAGGGCTCAAACATGTGCGTTCAATTGAACCGAGGTTCAGCCGAATGACTCACGCTGGCGTGCCACTGCCTTGCCAAGTGAATTGTTTGTACAGATGCAAACAATCCTCGGAATAAAATTGAAAGTGCTGAGAATCGTGATGTCATTCCGAGGCAAAATTCCTTGAAGAACGTTTGATTTATGTGATGAATTACTTTCCGTACTTGTTTTGTAGGACGAGTGCCGTAACTATATGAAGGTCCTGCTCAGCCGACAGAGCGGATTGTTTATCTGTGGGACCAACGCCTTTAATCCGTTGTGTGCCAACTACACAGTGAGTACTGCATACTTGAACCCTACATAAATCACACACACACATATACGTGTTTTATGGGGATATTCCACAGATGTAATGGTTTTTATACTGTGTAAACTGTGTATTCTGTCCCCCTACACTAACCCTACCCCAAACCTAACCGTCAAAGAAACCGCTTTTTGTTTTAGATTTTCAAAACACATGTTCTGTGTGATTGATGCGCTTTTCCCCTAGAGTGCTCAAAAATGTCCAATGAGGTTAAAATGTACTGGTAACATTTGGTCACACACACAAACACATTAGGTTTCTATGCGTTGTGGGGACTTTTTTATACTGTACAAATGGTATAAACTATCCCCTACCCCAAAACCTAACCTTCACAGAAACCTTTTTGCATTTTTATATTTAAAAAAATATTTTAGTGTTATTTAGTATGTTTAACTATCAATTTCCCTCATGGGGACCACTGACTGATCTCCACAATGCGGGCGTGTGTGACTTAACATCCTTGTGGGGATTTGCCGCCCACAATGGTAGAAAAAAGAACACGCACACGATTAATACCCCAAATCAGGCAGATTATTGGGGAGAGGTTATATTACAGTTCTTATCGGACTAATTTCCCCTGCTGGTTAATAAAGTGGGCCAGAAAAATATCCATAGGATTACAGGCAGAGACTCGAGCAAAAGAGCTCACAATGTGGGCTTACTGGGCTCTTTGGCTTAGCCCAGTAAGCAACCACACAGCAAATACCCAGAACAACCTAGTAAATATGCAGAAACATGCTGGAAACCAGTAAGAACACTTTAGCAACGCCCTGGAAACAGTCTACAATACACAAGCATTGTGGCAGCGGGTTTTGTACAGACAGTCACCGCTCAAGTTTTTTTAAGTAAAAAAAACAATTTTTTTTAATGAAATTTGTTCCATGCAGCCCTGTCATTACTGTCACTTTAAACAAACCCCTCGCCTCACCCACCAAATGTCCCCTGCTGTTTGTTTTTACTCTTTCTCCACCTGCCCTGCTCTCAATAACCCCCAGAAGGAGCAAACTGTTTCTGATGGCCTCAAGATCAGAGTTTTCTTTCCTCAGAAACTTATGTGGTGGTTTATTCTGAAAGACTCTTCGCGCCACTTCACGGGCACATTGTTGGAAACTGAGATTCTGAGTGCGTTTGAGCGCGTGCCGCTTTCCATCCATCTGGTCAATGACTCTCTCGCTCCCAGTGTACATGAGTCACACTAATGGAGGGTTTTATCCACTACAGTTCCACCTACAGCATCAGTTTCGATACTGCATCCATCACCGCCGCACCTGAGCGCCGCTCGCCTGTCTCGCGCATCAGATCCGCCCCTTTAAACCAATCACGCTAATGATATACAACCTGCTGGATAACAGAGAAAAACACATAATTACGAATCATCCACTCTGTTGGATTCACAGTGTTCCAAAGCCTGCTTCTTTCAGCACGACACACACACACGCACACACACACACACACGCATCCTTCACGCAAGTATCAAGGGAATCATGAAGATAAAAGTTTGTGTATGCAAAAGTCTGGAGGACGTGAGGAAACTCGGTCTGTCAGGTCTGAAACGCGCTGTCACAGATCTGAGCAGCGAACAGAATTACGGCACACCTGTAATGCAACATTACATCTGTCAGGAGTTTAAGAAGCTCTCTAGAGACAGAAGTGGATGGCAGAGACAGTGTCTGGGTTTATTTTTAGTTCATTTTAATGGTCTGAGGGTAATTCATCATTTCTTTCCAGCCTCAACAGTAATTGTACTATGAAATGCCTGTGGATGTTTTGGAAATGATATTTTGTGCATATGCTTTAGCTTTGCGCTGTGGCGTTCTGTCTGTTTCTGCTTTTGCATGCCTGGTATTGAATAAGTTTATTTTGCTGGTGTCAAGTGTCCACACACTTTCTATAAGTTGGGCCTGGCAGGGTTATATTTTTGCCTTTAAATAATGAATGTGTATTTTTTCCTGTGTGTGTGTGTGTGTGTGTGTGTGTGTCAGGGAGACACTCTTGAGATGGTTGGTGAAACTGTCAGTGGAATGGCTAGATGCCCGTATGACCCCAAACACGCCAACGTGGCTCTGTTTGCAGGTGAGACTGACACTATCTCTCCATCTCTCCGTTCTGTTGCTTTCTCCATTAACGCAACAAATGCGACGGCCATATATTGAATATTCTCAATGTATGCGTGGAGAGTTTGCTGGCGATAGAAAATGAAGGA
>JAZGTJ010010747.1:0-17741 GCA_036877575.1 Botia almorhae
CTCCAGACTGGACTACTGCAATGCTCTCCTCGCAGGGCTTCTGGCTTGTTCTATCAAGCCCCTGCAGTTGATTCAGAATGCAGCAGCTAGAGTGGTCTTTAACAAACCTAAAAGAGCACACGTCACGCCACTGTTCATCCAGTTGCACTGGCTGCCAATAGCTGCTCGCATCAGATTCAAGGCTCTGATGTTTGCCTTCAAGGTGACTACTGGATCTGCACCTTCCTACCTGCTCTCACTTCTTCGCACTTATGTGCCCACCAGAAATTTGCATTCAGCTAACGAACAACTAAAAACTCATCTTTTTCGTCTTCACTTCCTTGACTAATTTACTAACACACCCCCACTTCAACTTATTAAAAAAAAAAACTTCTTATACTGTGTTGAAATACCTGAGACCTGTCTATATCTATGCACTTATTCACTGTTGCCACTTATTGTATTTGAAGTTGCTTCCTTGTCCTCATTTGTAAGTCGCTTTGGATAAAAGCGTCAGCTAAATGACTAAATGTAAATGTTAATTTCGGCCAGGATGTTCCATTGCACTGGTGCTACAAGGATGCTTTCGGGGATAATGTTCTCTTGGTTGGTTGGACAGTTTGCTTATTCAATCTGGCGTGACAGAGCGTCGGCCTTGGTATTTTTGGAACTGAGAAAGTCTAGAATTTAGGCGTTATAGTGACACAAATGACCATTTTGTCACCTGAGGTGTTGTAGGGTAGATTCTGACACGTGAGATTCAAACAATAAAAGTTGTCCCTCCAAATACTGCTTATCAGGTTTTATTTATCACACAGTTCCTACAGTTCTATTTTAACTAACAGTTCTGGGGCACAATGCCCATAAAATCCCATCGGATGCCTCCAATATTCACCTCCGGACACGGTTCAAAAAATGTTGTGCTTCCCTCTAATTACACACCTGCTGTTCTAACTCTTTGCCTACCTATATACTCATCCAGACCCACACTCCACCCAGTGGTCAAAAAACAGCATTACAACAGACATAATGGCTCTTACACCCCGGCCCCTAATTGTACATGGCAGGTAGACATTACAATTCAACAATATTAATACAAAGAGCCATTAAAGCCCCAAAGCAACACTGTAAACATTGCATTAAGCAATCCTCTGTAGGTTAAAAATAAAACCTACAGAAAAACCTCCAGAACTCATCCCATTAACCAAGACCCTCAAGGGGCTGACGAGTCCACAATGACAACAATGTCACCAGGAACAAAGTTTCTCCTTTCCTTATTCCATTTTTGCGGATCTTGAAGCAAAGACAAATATTCATTTGTCCATCTTTTCCAGAATAAGTCACATATATATACTGGACCTGTTTCCATCTCCTCTTGCTGTATAATTCAGATTTGTCAAATAGTCCAGGTGGTAATACTGGTTTACCTTTCATCTGAAGAAGATGGTTTGGAGTAAGTGGCTCCAAATCATTGGGGTCATCTGACAACTTGTTATTGGGCAATCATTTTACACAGTACAGTTTGGAATCCTTCATCATCCAAAGTCTGCTGATGTAAGATGGAATTCAAAATTCTTTTGACCTTTCTGATTACACGTTCCCAGACTCCGCCATAATGCGAACCTCCCGGAGGATTGAAACTCCACTGAACACCTTTCTGGAGCATTGCCTTTTGAATCTTGTTTTTATTCCATGATCTCAGTGATTCTTTTAATTCCTTTTCTGCTCCAACAAAGTTGGTACCATTGTCTGATCTTATATGAGTTACTTGCCCTCGTCTGCAGATAAATCTTCGTAGAGTGTTGATACATGAATCAGCGTCCAAAGAGTAGGCAACTTCCAGATGAACTGCTCGACTTGCCATGCAAGTAAAGATGACTCCGTAACGTTTTACAATGGAGCGTCCTCTTTTAACTTCCACAGGACCAAAATAATCCACCCCAACACTTGAAAATGGAGGCAGATCAGGAAGGAGTCGCTCCTTCAGCAAGTCTGCCATCTTTTGCCCACCTTAACTCCAAAATGTCTGCAATGGCCACAACTAAATATGATCTTTCTGGCAGCTGCATTACCCTTAATGATCCAATATCTTTTCCTCAGCTCTGAAAGCATATGATTTTTTCCACTGTGACCTAACTGTTGATGTATATGCCGCAAGATAAGTGTGGCAATAGGCTGATCCTTAGCCAGAATGATTTGATGCTTTCTTTCCTTAGGCATAGCAGAATTTCTCAATTGTCCTCCAACTCTCAAAAGACAGTCTTGATAGATAGGATCCAATTTATACAACTTGCTGTCTCGTCTTATTTTTGAAACAAGATAAGCCGACAGGGCATTGATTTCCTTTCTGAACTGTTGCCGTTGACTGAATGCAACAATAGCTGCTTCAGCTTCATTCAGATCCTCCAAACTTAAATTCGGTGTAATCACAGAGCCTGTTAGTTTTCTACTTTTCTAAGTTACTACTCCAGAAGAGTCCAAAGAGGCTTGAATTTCCTTCCGCTTTTGACTCTGTTGTTTCAGAACTTTGTTTAATTTCAAGAGCCAAGCAACAGCAACCTTTAACTTTGTCCAGTCTGAGAAATGAGTAATCGGTCTATGAGTAGCATTTGACATTTCACTTACAAGAGTGTTATTTACACATATGTTCCTCTTTTCCTCAGGATCATCCGCTTTAGGAGTAGAATCAGATATTTGTGCTGGCCATTCTTCCACTGGTTTCCACAGATAACTTTGTCCATTGATCCATTCTCCGTTTGTTAACAGCTGGTCTGCTTTCAGACCCCTGGAGCAACAGTCTGCTGGATTTTGAGACGTAGGTATGTATCTCCACTGTAACGGTGTTGTAATTTCTCTTATTGCAGAGATGTTGGCGACAAAGGTAAGAAAACGTTGTAAAGGACCACCCACTGGTCCAATGACGGAATCCAACGGTGTGGGTGAAGGTATCACACGTTCTATATTTTCTTGGCACTTTCATAGAATTGGCCCTGTTGCTCATTTTTATCTGATAATTTACATTATAATAGTTTTAATTTGTTATTGGTCATAATTATGTTCTTGGTTAACCCATAATTTAATACAATATTATTCAAGATGTTACATGTAAATTTCTGTGTCATGTGATAGATAAAGTTTGAAAGAACTGAGGCATCACTCCTCCTTGTGTTGGGACATTTCCCATTTTAACTCATGTTGAGGCTTCTCCAGTCAAGCTTAAATTGAGGCTACTCCATTCTAATTTATGCTGAGGCTTCTCTAGTCGAACATAAAATGAGGTTTGCCTATCATAACTAATGCTGAGGCTTCTCCAGTCTAACTTAAGCTGCAGCTCCAGTCAAGCATAAGCTAAGGCATTCCCCATTTGAACACAAGTTTTCAGTTTGAACTATATCTTAAACACATATAGAATATTTAAAATGATACATTGGAATGATCAAATTAACAATTTATTTTGCAAGACAGGTTACACTTAAATCAATCAAATAATCACAAATTATGATTCCATATACAATAATAAAAATGGTCAACATAAGAAATAAAAACATAGATATCAGTGTTCAAGTCATACCTGGCAATGACGACACACGACTTTGGTGCGGGAAGTTCTGGTTACAGGAGGCTCCCTTGGTAATAACGACACACCGCAATGGTGCGGGAAGTTCTGATTACAAAAGGCTTCCTCGAGTCTTTTGCCTAGCCTCCTTATATACACAGATAAGACAAAAAGTCATAAAATCTACAGCCAGTTTGGTCTGGTATGTTCCCGTGACCTAAAGGGGCACCCCGCTGGGATAGATCACACTACAAAGTTTAGATCTTCTGGAAAGGACACAACCATGACACGAGTGTAGATTATTTTCCAAGTTTAACACCCTTAAAATGCTACATTCTACAATAATAGAAATTAGATCTTTATAGCAACCACACTATACCAGTCTTTGCTTGGGGTCATTCTAAAATTGCTTTCACTTTCTGTTCATCTATTGTGACCCCCTCCTGGCTGATTATATACCAGAGAAAAGCAGTGCTAGTGCAGTGGAACTCACAATTCTCTTTTTTGGCATAAAGTTGGTGTTGGATGAGGCATTTTATAGCGGGTCTGACATGGGAGATGTCATCGATGTAGACGATTACCCACTTGTCGAGCATGTCTCGGAAGATATCATTCATGAAGGATTGAAAAACTGATGGACTGTTGGCCAAAAGGCATTATTAAATACTCGTAGTGGCCTCTTGTGGTGGAGAAAGCTGTTTTCAATTCATCTCCCTCTCTAATTTGGATTAGATTATAAGCATTGCGCAGATCCGGCTTGATGTATTTGGCTTGACGGAGTTGTTCTAAAGCGGCTGGAACCAGAGGTAAACGCCCCATTGTGTTATCTGTCCCCCTCAACAGGAAATGAGGGGGTTGTGTGTGCAAAGCCAGGTTAATCCTAGAACGATAGCATGATTGGGTGAGTGAATGACGCGAAACCTGATATTCTCGGAATGCAGGGCTCCTATTTGTAGCTTGACCTCTTCTGTTTTCGTAGAATCTTCCCTTCCACGTTAGGCCGGCCATCTAGTGCCTCCACTGCCAGGAAGGAATTGCAAGGGGTTAATTTCAGGTTATGTTGTCGGACAAATTCATGTGACAGAGTTACCGGCTGCCCCCAAGTCTATTAGAGCTGTGGTGGGTATGGTTTTACTGAAGATTGTTATTTTAACTGGTAGTTCAATGCTGGAGGTTTGAGGAGCAGACTGAATACTGGCACTCACCACAAGTGGATTTGCTGTGGGTCAAACCGGGCAGGTTGATTCATATGGCCGGATTGCCCACAGTAGAGACACCGATGGTTTTGTAAACGGCGTTCACATTTTTCTGGGGTGAGGTGAGTGAAACCCAATTGTCCTCGGCCACGTGTTGGGGTGTGGTATGAGTGGTACGCTGAGAGCGGATCAGGTTGTCAACCTGAAAGGTAAGCTCAATGTATTCAGCCAAATTTCTTTGCAGCTTTCTTTCTTTGCATCTTGTATTTGCAGCTTTATTAGAATGGTCAGAACAGGCAAGGTCCAAAACCAGCAAACAGTAACAAAAGAGCAAGGCAAAGGCAAAATGTGATACAGGCAATGGTCGAGGCAGGCAGCTAACAAACAAAATCCATTGAACAATCCATGGGTCAAGACAGACAGCAAACAATCAAAAACTGTAGACAATCCAAAAGGTAATAACAGATATATATACAAATATCTATAGTTATTTGTATATATATATATATAATAACAGATATATATACAAATATCTATAGTTAAGGACAGTTTAGTTGTGACCTATGAAGGATTATGTGTAATGACAGTTCCCTAGACGGAATTAACATCTGATGTGTTACATTGCAACTGTGCCCCAGAATTTAACATTTGGTCTGTAAAGGTGTGAGCCAAATGGCCATACAATGAAACGATCCATATCCAGGATGGATCATGCTTCCTGCCTATTGTAAAGCCTCCAGTAGGAGGTCCCAACAGCATGTCTTTTGTTTGTGGGCTATTTGTTTCCAGGTATAAGGTCTGGTCACACAGACAGTACCTTGGGTTAAGATCTAGAAGACGGCTATGCTACACGACTTTCTTCAATAAACTCTTTTCCCCTGAACTTTGGTTAAGCTTACTTATTTTATGTATTAGAGAAATCTAATACATTGGCGAGCCACCCAAACCACTGCTTAGCAAAATACAGCAAAATCTAACACCTATGAGAAGGTCCTTAGTTTGGTGTACTTTAATTTTTCTAGACTCTCTCTTGGGCCATGTGGCGTTACTTCTGCCCATGGAATTCCTTTGAAGCTAGGGCAGGGTGTCATAAACTGTCCTGTTAGTGTCAAAGATGCTGATAACTATCTGGAGGAAAAGTTTCCCCCACTCTCTGGAGCCTGGGGTCTTTCACCCCTACGCTGGGTTTGGGAGTCTTAAGTGAAGGGGGTAGTTTAAAATCTATAAATGATCTAAATGTTAGGTCATGCCAGACACTACACAGTGAAATTCAATTCAGTTTTAATTTTATACAATTTTATGAATAAAGGGTTGACTGAACCAAAAAAAAACTATAATATCATATTAAGCAAGATATGCCATTTCAGCTTACATGGAGATGGCACATAGAAAGATAACATCTTATGGGATAGGAGTATAAGGGATTTGCAATAGTATCATAAAATACACTCAACACACAGAAGTAAAATACATACATACACTATATACAATAAAAATACCAGAAAATTACACAGTGAAAGAGAATTGGAGACAAAGGAATAACAAAATAAATGAGCCTTTAGGACCTTTAATAATTTTATAATTTCACTCAAAGAAATATTAACAATTTATAAATCTTAAGCTAAGTTAGATGTCAGCAGTCTCCCAGTAAGCAAGCTAACAGGGCAACAATAGCAAGGAACCAAAACTCCAACTATGTAAATCCACAACCATTTTGAGACCAGCAAAGACACACAGCGCATGTGGCAGGGCATCCAGGCCATCACCAACTACAGGACAACATCCCTGCCTGTGACAGTGATGCCTCCCTCCCAGATGCTCTGAACAACTTCTACGCTCGGTTCGAGGCACAGAATGGTGTAACGGCGAGGAAGACCACCGCTCCTCTTAATGATCAGGTGCTGTGTCTAACCACAGTCGATGTGAGGAAGACGCTACATAGAGTCAACCAACGGAAGGCTGCTGGCCCAGACAACATTCCTGGCAGGGTGCTCAGAGGATGCGCAGACCAGCTGTCAGATGTTTTCACAGACATCTTCAACATCTCCCTGAGCACCACCGTTGTACCGACATGCTTCAAAGCCACCACCATTGTCCCCGTGCCAAAGAAGTCTCCTGTGTCCTGCCTCAATGACTACCGTCCCGTTGCACTCACACCTATCATCTTAAAGTGCTTCGACAGACTCGTCATGAGGCACATAAAGACCATACTGCCCCCCTCTCTGGACCCCCTGCAGTTCACTTACCGCCCCAACCGCTCAATGGATAACGCCATCACCACCTGGCCCTCACACACCTGGACAATAAGGACACATATGTTCGAATGCTGTTCATAGACTTTAATTCAGCCTTTAACACAATCATCCCCCAACATCTGATTGGAAAGCTAAACCTGCTGAGCCTGAACACCTCCCTCTGCAACTGGATCCTGGACTTCCTGACTGGGAGACCTTAGTCAGTCCGGATCGGGAACAGCACCTCTGACACCACCACACTGAGCACTGGGGCCCCCCAGGGTTGTGTGCTCAGTCCATTGCTGTTCACTCTGCTGACTCACGACTGTGCAGCAATGCACAGCTCAAATCACAAATCAGCATACAGAGAGGAGGTGTAACAGCTAACAGACTGGTGCAGAGCCAATAACCTGTCTCTGAACGTGGACAAAACTAAAGAGATGGTTGTTGACTTGAAGAGCACACCATGACCACTCTCTGCTAAACATCGACGGCTCCTCTGTGGAGATTGTCAAGAGCACCAAATTTCTTGGTGTTCACCTGGCGGAGAACCTCACCTGGTCGCTCAACACCAGCTCCATAACCAAGAAAGCCCAGCAGCGCTTATACTTTCTGAGAAGACTGAGGAAAGCACATCTTCCACCCCCCATTCTCACTACATTTTACAAAAGGACCATCGACCACCCTTCTTGTTTGCACTAATTGTTTTTTTGCACATCTGGCTGCCAAAACCCCACCATGTTTACATTGTTATACACTTATGTTTACATTTGTTACACTATCTTGTGCTGTCTGCACATGTTTTTTCACTTGTGCACTTTATGTATATACTTTGTTTAATTTATGTAGCCCTTATGTCTGTGATGTTTAGTGTTTGTTTAGTGTTTGTTTTATGTAGCACCTTTATCTGGAGAAACGTTGTCTCGTTTCACTATGTACTTGTATATGGTTAAAATGACAATAAACGCCACTTGTAACTTGTATAGAGAAAAAACATACAGCAAGAAACCAGGCTCAGCCAGGGCAAGTTTTCTCTGGCACATTAAAGCTACAATTAGTAACTTTCTTGGAACTGTAAACAGAGTCGGTTGAGTCTGATTATATTTGACAATATGTCAGGCATTGAGAAATGTTATGAACAGAAATGGCCACAGAAGCATAATGTTATTAATTGCAGCTATAACATCACACTGCTGTGACTAGGCAGGGAACAAAAATATAGAAAACTAGACTAGATTGACAATATAGACAAACTAGACTGGAGGTATGTAGATAATAGTAAGTTTAAGAAGATGTAACACTTCCCCGCTAAGCGTGGGAACTACACAAATAAAACAGGAGGAGTATTTCAAAGAACCCTCACAAACCAAATCCAATATCTAAACAAAGTGTATCATACATAGTACATAAACAATAAATTTGGCCAAGACAAAAAGATAAAATAGTGAGAATGTGCATATGTGTAATGTCTCTCAAAGTCCCAGCTGTGCATTATATGCAAAAAAAATTGTTTGGATCGGTCTTACCAGTAATGTCTTTATATTCCAGGAGCGCAAATCCACTCAACACTGGCGTTCAAATGTCTTTCAAGGCAAGTATTCCACACAAAGTACAAAAGAAATAATATATATATTAGATAGTCCTTTTTTAATCCACTCGAGGTTATCAGAAAGAGACTTGTGAGCAACGGCGCTCTCGAACGACGGAATCCGAATTCTATAAAGATAAACAAACATAACAAATTTCCACTCGGATGACGTCACATTACGTGACGATGGAGCTCGAACTGAACCTCACGAACCTACGAGATTGGAGTCAAACACAGAAATTCAAAGGGGAGAAAAACACATAAAGGAAAGCAACTTACATTTGATTGACAGCCCCGTCCTTATAGGAAACTGCAACTATAAATAAACTTCTGCATATGTGGCAGCGCTACAAAGAAGTCTATTAAATCCCAATGATCTGTCTCAGGAGTCATACCATCCTGTCTCCCACCATCTGGTCACATCACATCACTTTCTAACCACACCCTAACAACCATTTATATCATCCTAGCAATCTCCTTACATCATGAATAAGCCATATTTTAGTATATCTATCATTCTAAGTCATGCTAGCATCATGATAGCCTCACGCTAAGTCATGCTAACATCATGCTAAGTTATGCTAACGTCATGCTAACGTCATGCTAGCATCATGCTGTAGGGGATTTACAGTTAAGACGTAGACCAGTTATGATGAATGAAGACAAGAAAGCAGAGATTATGCCAATTTAGAAGAAAATTTAATAAAGAAAAAATGATTGTAGTTTTGCCAGCAGAAGTTAGCTTCACCAATCACAAGGAGTTCAAAGGTCAACCTGCTGTTACATTAAAATCAGTAGTATTTATGCTAACAGAGTCAAATAATCTACGTCATAATTTACGCAAATATTCAATTCTGATTGGTAAGGATATATATAGTCTGTAGCAACCTGTTAACGACCCAAAAACATATCCATATCAGCACTCTTAGGACATATAATCTTTTTCCATGTTCCATAGATTGTCACATAAAACAGCAGCAAGTCCAGAAACAGCTTGAACAAGTCATAGGTCATCACCTTTTACGTGCTTCTACACGCTTCTACAGATCCATCCTGTAACACACACACACAGCTCCTCAAGGCCAAAATGTCTAGTTCTCTCATTCAGCCAGGAGAATGTTCTAAAACATAATGATAAGATCCTCTCATAAATTTTATTTCTGTGCCAAAGGTGAATAAAAACTTTGACTACAATATGTGCTTTTAGTCTAATTTAATTTACTAGGGTCTCAACATATTTCATACCAGCACAGACACCTGTCTTGTACTTTTTCTTACTGACATGCCATCTCAGAAAAAAAAATTTGCTCCTAAGAATTCCTGGAACTAAGATAACTTTTCTAGTAATTCTAGTAACACTCTTAATACGTTTTAACTTCTAAACTATAATAGAATCGCACCAGGTTAATACCTTATTGGAAGATAAATGCTGAGTAGTTATTGATTAATAATATGTAAAAGGATATGATTGCCGCAGGGTGGAGTTAAGGATACCATCCCCTTCAATGCTAGGTCATGCTAGCATTATGTTTAGTCATGCTAGCATCATGCTAAGTCATGTTAATATCATTGACATTCTGGCCTGAGTTTAGCCACAGCAAGCACCACTTACATTTCCTTCAGAAATAGCTTCCCCGCCACTGCATTAGATAATCCTTTTTTTAATCCACTCGAGGTTATCAGAAAGAGACTTGTGAGCAACGCCAATCTTGAACACCGGAATTCTATAAAGAATGCAGAGTTTTATGGACCTGCACTGGCATGGTTTAAATCATATTTATCTGATCGATTCCAGTTGCTGTGAATGAAAAGGTCTCGTACCGATCGCAAGTCCAATATGGAGTATGGCAGGGCTCAGTTCTTGGGCCCCTACTTTTGACCCTATACATGCTACCTCTGGGAGCAATTATTAAGAGACATGGAGTTAGTTTCCATTGTTATGCTGATGATACTCAGCTATACATTTCTTCTAGGCCCAACAAGTCTCATAAATTCACTAAACTAACAGATTGCATAGTTAATATCAAAACTTGAATGACTAGCAACTTTCTACTATTAAATTGAGATAAAACAGAACCCGGAGAACCCCACACGGAGCAACATAGAACACTGCCTTGGATGCTCTATAAAGCCTGCTTCAGTAGTCAAAAATCTGGGTGTCATTTTTGATAAAAATTTGTCCTTTCAAAGCCATATTTCCAATATTTGTAAAACTTTGTTTTTTCAACTTAAAAATACTGTATATCAAAACTATGACATGCTCTCGATGTCAGACACTGAAAAATTTATTCATGCATTCATGACATCAAGACTCGATTATTGCAACGCCCTACTTTGGTGGCTGCCTTGCAAGATTAATCCAAAAACTCCAGATGGTTCAGCATTCAGCAGCCAGAGTTCTCACGAGAACAAACAAGTATGACCATATAAGCCCAGTTTTGTCAACTCTACACTGGCTGCCTATCAAGCATCGTATAAATTTTAAAATCCTGCTTATTACTTACAAGGCCCTGAATGGTTTAGCTCCTCAATACTTAAGCGAGCTCCTCTCCTATTATAGTCCTTCGTGTTTACTGTGATCTGAAAATTTTGGCAAACTATTAGTACCCAGAATTTCAAAAACAAGTGCTGGTGGTAGATCCTTCTCATATATGGCACCCAAACTTTGGAATAGTCTTCCTAGTGACTCCTACACTCTGTCATTTTAAATCTAGACTAAAGACCCACCTTTTTAATTTTGCCTACACATAATCATATGGATTTATTACTCAATAATGAATCCATTACAGATCCATCCTGTAACACACACACACAGCTCCTCAAGGCCAAAATGTATGTACTCAATAATATGCTCTGTAGCGGCAGCCAGAGTTCAAAGAAAGAGTGCACTGGATGTGTGGCGTCCAAAGTGATTTTTTTAGCCATTTTTCTCGCTCTGGAGGTTATGTAGGTTATGTACGCCTAGAGATTATGTAGGTTGAGCAGGGGGTAACCAATGATCCTTTTGGCCATCCAGTCTGTTATAGTCTTCTGATGTCTGATTTGGCAGCTGAACCATATCAGACAGTTATAGATGAGCACAGGACAGACCCGATGATGGCCAAGTAGAACCATTTCAGTAGCTCCTGTGGCAGGTTGAACTTTTTTAGTTGAAGGAAGTACAACCTCTGCTGGGCCTTTTTCACAATGGAGTCAATGTGATTGTGCCACTTCAAGTCCCGAGAGATGGTGGTGCCCAGGAACCTGAATAACTCCACTGCCGCCACAGTGCTGTCCATGATGGTTAGTGCGGGGAGTGCCGGGAGCTCTCTTCTGAAGTCCACAATCATCCCCACTGTTTTGAGCATGTTAAGCTCCAGGTTGTTGTGACTGCACCAGACAGCCAGCTGTTTAACCGTCTGTAAGCAGACTCATTATCATCCTTAATGAGGCCAATGTCTGTGGTGTCATCTGCAAATTTCAGGAGCTTGATAGAGAGATCTTTTGTAATCCAGGAAGGGTCCAGTAATGTCCTTCAGGTAGGCCAGCACCAGTCTTTCAAATGACTTCATGACCACAGATGTCAGAGCGACAGGGTATAGTCATTGAAACCAGTAATTTTGTATTTTTTTGAGAACTGGAATAATAATGGAGCATTTGAAGCAGCAGAGGACTTCACACTATTCCAGAGATCTGTTGAATATATGTGTAAAGATTGGGGTCAGTTGGTCAGTGCGGACCTTTGTCTACTATTTCCTGATGTTCCTCAGGCTTGTCCGGACTGACATGGGGGTTGTTGGCTAAAAACTGTTGTTTCACCTTTTGAGAGTAGCTTCTTTTAGCCATTTTGGTCTCCCTTGTTCATTTTTTTAGCCTTGTTATACAAGATTTTGTCCCCACTCCTGTAAGCATCCTCTTTGGCGTGACAAAGCTGTTGAAGTTTTGCCGTAAACCATGGTTTGTCATTATTGAATAAAACAACTGCCTGATAGGGATGCACATATCCTCACAGAAACTGACATGAAGTTACAGTATCTTGTGAGCTCATCCAGTTAGGTGGCTCTGGCTTTAAAAACACTCCAGTCAGTGCACTGGAAGCAGGCTTATAAATAGTCCATCGTTTTAACAGTTCTTATTACAGGTTTACCTGATTTCAGTTTCTGCCTGTAAATCGGTATGAGATTAACTAAACAGTGATCAGAGAGCCCCAAAACTGCACATGGGACAGAGTGATATTCACTGTGTAACAGTGTTCCAGTGTATTGTCTCTGGTAGGACATGTAACATGTTGTCCCTATTTTAGCAGTTTACAGGACAGGTTCGATTTATTAAAATCCCAGAGAATGATTAAGAGAATCTGGGTAGCTTTGCTCCGTTTCAGTTATTGGTTCAGCCAGCAGTTGTAGTGCCACGCTTACACACGCGTCTGAAGGATGTATACAGTCACGTGATTGAAGGAGGGAAATGTCCTGTAGCGAGTAGTGTAATGAAGACTCAGATTGGCTGGGATCCATCTGCAGCACAGTTTAATGACAAGGTCGACAGGCAAGGTAAACAACAGTAATCAAACACAACGTAAGCAATACAAAATTGTAATTAAAGGCACAGGGATGGGTCAGGACAGGCAGCAAACAATCATAAGCGGTAAACAATCCAAAAACACAAGGCAGGTGGCGAATAATCAACAACGAGAAAGTATAGTAACAATAGGAAAAACGCTCAGAATTGACGCACAAGGCAAAACAAGATTTCGCAATGATCTGGTACAAGAGTCCGGTTTATATAGCATGGCAGGAATGGCGATCAGGTGACAAACAGGAAGTGAAGCTCCAGGTAAGTGCATGATGAGAAAGGTAGTCTGAACAGGATCCGGTTGGTATTCTGGTGACGGCTCCCTCTGATGGTGCGGTGGAGAGGAGACTGGAGCCTCCACCATAACAAGTAGAAAGATTTACAGTTTATTGATTGATACAGTTAATTGTTTCTTGATTTTCCCATTACCTCCGTGATACGGCCTGCACGGAACAGCTTTAAACCCGGCTGGTGCAGTATGTTGTCTGCGATAGTTTCGTTCAGCCTGGTTTTAGTGACGCACAATGCAGTTGTAAAGGAGTTTGAAAAGATCTTATTAATACAGGTGAGAAGTAATTCATCTGTTTTGTTAGAAATGGGCCGGAAGAGGTCATGTATTTGTAAGATTAATATCAGGTTGATTAATATCCAGTATCAGGACTATCTGATGTGAAATTACAAAATAAGTGCCCCCACAACTTTTATTTATATGCTGTTTTGTCTCTATTTTTAAAAAGCTATGAAAATAAAAGTTCTAGATTGCACAGACTACTTTCATCTCAGATTGGGAGTACACCTTCCCATAATGTCACCAGCACAGTATCAGGGCTATCTGATGTGGAATTACAAAATATGAGCCCCCACAACTTTCATATTTCCACTGTTTTTGTCTCTATTGTCACAAAAGCTATGAAAATAAAAGTTCTAGATTGCACAAACTACTTTCATCTCAGATTGGGAGTACACCTTACCACAATATCACCAGCACAGTATCAGGACTATCTAATGTGGAATTACAAAATAAGAACCCCCACAACTTACATATTTCCACTGTTTTGTCTATTGTCACAAAAGCTATAAAAATAAAAGTTCTAGATTGCACAAACTACTTTCATCTCAGATTGAGAGTACACCTTCCCACAATGTCACCAGCACAGTATCAGGACTATCTGATATGGAATTACAAAATAAGAGCACCCGCAACTTTCATATTTCCACTGTTTTGTCTCTTACTTTCAAAAAGCTATAGAAACAAAAGTTCTATATTGCACAGACCACATTCACCTCAGAGTGAGAGTACACCTTGCCACAGTGTCACCAGCACAGTATCAGGACTATCTGATTTTGAATTATAAAATAAGAGGCCCCAAAACATTCATTTATATGCTGTTTTGTCTCTATTTTCAAAAAGCTATAAAAATAAAAGTTCTAGATTGCACAGACTACTTTCATCTCAGATTGGGAGTACACCTCACAATGTCACCAGCACAGTATCAGGACTATCTGATGTGGAATTACAAAATAATAGCCCTCACAACTTACATATTTTCACTGTTTTGTCTTTTGTCACAAGAGCTATGAAAATAAAAGTTCTAGATTGCACAGACTACTTTCATCTCATATTGGGGGTACACCTTCCCACAATGTCACCAGCACAGTATCAGGACTATCTGATATGGAATTACAAAATAAGAGCCCTAAAAACTTTCATATTTCCACTGTTTTGTCTCTTACTTTCAAAAAGCTATAGAAATAAAAGTTCTAGATTGCACAGACCACTTTCACATCAGAGTGAGAGTACACCTTGCCACAGTGTCACCAGCACAGTATCAGGACTATATGATGTGTAATTACAAAATAAGAGCCCCCACAACTTTCATATTTCCACAGTTTTGTCTCTTATTTTCAAAAAGCTATAGAAATTAAAGTTCTAGATTGCCCCACAAAACTCAAACTGTTGTGTCTGTGCATTCATAAAGCTCACACGTCAACGTCTCCCCTCCCCCAAACAGACACACAAAGAGAACTTCCATTTCTATTCGCTTTGTATGTATGCCTGTCCATGTAGCATGTTTTTGTGCAATGGAAATGTCCCTGATATATGTAATTTTTTAATGAAAATACATTTATATATTTTGCATAATATAATGTAATACTGCTGTTATTGCTTATGTTGCCTAAAGAAGTGTGTGTCTGTCATTGCTCATCAATGTTTCTTCCTTAAGTATGTTCAGTTCATGTGCTCATTTGAAGCTTTCTTCTCTCTTCTCTCTGACCTGTACTCCCAAAACATAAAATTTGATTAACATACACATACATGCAAAGTTGGACAGATATGGCTGCTGTTCTCCACGAGAGGGATCTGGACTGAAAGCTTAATTGTCTGTATGAGTGGTATAGTAGTGGTAAAACATTCTCTTGAAGAAATACAATGCATATGCACTGTAACAATTATATTTATTTATAAAAAACAAAATAATTATAAAAAAATCAACATAATAAACTAATAATGCTAACATGAACTAAGAATGAACAATACTTATACAGCATTTATAAATCATAGATAGTGTTAAAAAGAAGAAGAAATTGTAAAGTGTTACCAACATTGTTGACTACAGCGACATGTCAATGACTTACAAAATCAGTGTTTTTATGAAGTCGATTAATTGCAGTTTGTAAACTGTTAGTTTACAATAATCAAATAATTTGCTAATTATTTCTATATATGTTATTTTACAATATACAGTGCCAGCAGGACTGCACAATTTATACATTTCTAATCGTGACTACAATTACAGATGCCACAATTATGTAATCTAGCATAATTATCAGGGAACAATTATGTAAAAAAAAATCCACTTACAATATTTTGCTTGCTTAAGATGTGTGTGCGTGTGTTTGTATTTGAGAGAGTGTGTATTTTTCATACAGGTTAGCAAAATAATTTTTTCCTCATTGTTTTCATTTTTAAATGTTTACTTTTTTATATTTAAAGCTGTTTATAAAAATGTGGCATACAGTTGCTTCAAACAATGGTATAAAGCTATTCAAAACATTATTCAGTGTAAATTGTGATAATCATAATTAATAATCAATTTCGATTCCACAGGGAAAAAGCTGCCATGTTAAGGCCGTAAAATGTTAGGTTTTTTTTTCTTTAATTTAAAGATAAATATATCACAAGTCTAGAACATGACGTATATTATACATGAACAAAAACATCTTGTTTCAAAGGCTCAGATTGCCATACATTCAAAAACCAATAAAGTGCTTAAGTTAATGGTAATAGATATTTGTTAACATTAACACATTATTTACAATTTACAAAAATTAACAATGAAAAAATACTTCTAAAACATGTTAATGTTTTAAATTTAGAGCTAACTTAAAATTAAAGAGCTAACATGTACCATTGTATTTTTATTAACTAATGTTATCAAAGTTTAATAAATACTGTAACAAATGTATTGCTCATTGTTCATTAATGTTTTGGTTAGTACTTACCTGACAGGGAGACTCACCCAGGGCGAGGCTTGGCCATTGCACTCCGGTTGTGCTGACCCCTGCAAATTCCCCAAATGTGAGAATCTCGACTACATAATTTCTGGTAGTGGGGGACTGCATTTGCGCTCTCCCCTGATCATTAAGGGGCAGTTGTGGCTAACTGGTTAGTGAGTTGGACTTGTAATCAGAAGGTTGCTGGTTCGATTCCAGCACTGGGGGGTTGCAACTGAAGTGCCCTTGAGCAAGGCATCTAACCCCCAATTGCTCCCCGGGCGCAGTAATGTGCTGCCCACTGCTCCGGGTATGTGTGTGTTCACGACTTGCAGTGTGTGTTCACTTCTCACCAGTGATGGGTTAAATGCAAAGGTCACATTTCGGGTATGGGTTACCATATCTGACAAATAGGTCACTTTCACTTTTTCACATTAAGATTTATATGATGAACAGATTTTAATATTGGATTCACATATATTCATTGATCAACGCACATAAATAAAGCGCTATAGTAAATACGGATGAGCAAAGGTGCGACATGAGGACACTCATATCAGCAACAATACTGGGCCATCATGGTTAATATTTCAGTAATGTTAAAATGAAAGCAGTTACCAACTTAAAATTCTTTATATAATCTGGGTGTCTGTCTTTTAGGTGCTTTGCTAAATTACTGGTGTTAGCAGCTTTTGTTAGCACTGCTAAATGAGTATTGGTACCGTTTCCAGCAATACATAACTAGATAGTAAACAAACTGTATATTGCTTGACAAAACCTGGTCTGAAAGTGTTAAAAAGACTAACAATGTTGAAATTTGAAAGTAACAATTTGAAGATTGTATTTTGAAAGAAAATACTTTGTTTGTATAGATCATTCCAGCTTGTCCGATGTTTTTAACATGTTTTAGGATAATGCTAACAAGTTTTAGCATGATGTTAACATGTTTTAACATTAATTAGCATGATACAAAGACTTTTAAGCATGACACTAAAAAGTGTCATTTTTAACCTGATCCGGTAACACTTTATAATAACTGCACCCTATGAATCATTAGTTAAGCATTGGTAAATAGTTAATTAATCATTTATAAAGCATTGTTCCTACATTAATAGACATTTGTAAGCAGTTTATAAATACAG